>JANHAO010004227.1:0-24577 GCA_026873985.1 Saraca asoca
ACATTGAAAATCGTTGCCTATTATGTGCAGAAAATGTTGTTTATTGTTGAAAAAATCGTTGCCTATTTATTTTAAGCAACGGTTTGTAAACATTGTGAAATATTGAGGAACCGTTGCAAAAAATAATAGATGAACCGTTGCCTATATGTATGGATTAGGCAATAGTTTTTTTGCCCATTGTAAGAAAACCTCAAAAAATCGTTGCCTAAAATAATAGGCAACGGCGGATAAGGGAACAGATGAAAACCGTTGTCAATAGATTTAGGCAACGATTTTGATGGTTTAGGCAATGGTTTTCAGCCATTGCCATTGGCAGAAAATGTTGTAGTGGGAGTTCATAAGAAATCACCAATAAAAAAATTGCCAATAATTATAGCCATCGTACAAATAAAGAAAACATTTGTCAATTGAGTTTACAAATCATGTTAGAAATCCAATTCCAATGAGAATATAGAATGTTTCACAATCGACTTTTCATTGATTTTCCTCATAAAATTCATATCTAAAACTTATTAAAAAAAATTCTCACAATTAAATAAGGCAATATTTCATAAGCCACTATAACATTTTTGCCCTTTGGCAACACGCAAAAACTATTGCCTAAAGTGTGAAAACTATTACCTATAAGAATAGGCAATGATTTTGGTCCATAATCTTAACAATCATTACCTATTCTTTTAGGCAATGATTTTTTTGGGGTTCCTAGCAGCAGATAATAAACCGTTGCCTATTGTTCAGTTATAAGCAATGGTTTTTTTTTTCTTTATTTGGCAATGGTTTCTCATTGTTGTTAGAATAATCACCAGTTAACAAGTGTTACCAATTATATTAAAGGCAACATGTAAAAATCATAGTTAATTGGTCATAGGCAACAATTTTTAATATATAGGTAAGGCTAGAATAAGCAACGTTAAAAAGTGTTGCCAATTATATTAAAGGCAACATGTAAAAACCATTGCCAATTGATCATAAGCAACAGTTTTTAAGTTATAGGTAACACTTTTACATTATTGCTAATCATAGGTAACACTTTTAAAATAGAAACATTATAATATTTATTCCATTAAAAAATAATTAAGATATTTATTTCATTAAAAAAATAAACTGTTGAATACAATTGAGTATCTATTATTTCAATCTCAAAATACAATTGTACCTAAATAAATCCCCTCAACAAATTAGTAATATTTTAAATAACAACGCAAGAAGTCTAAATCATATTCTACCTAAATAATAATTTGCTCTTGGTTGTTGATAGTCTTCAATTTCTAGCATTGTTCTTCTCTTTTCAAATCCCTGCTTCATGTTCAGCTTTTTGCCTGTCCCTATTAATTCCACCCATGATTAATTTATAGACTTGTTGATAGAATGCAAAGTCTTCAAATCCCATCCATGGTTGTATGTCCTTAACTCGACTGATGCCAAGCAAATCCCCTGCTGCATTCTAGAAATGCTTGTGCAAGTGGTCATTGTTTACTGTTGGAGGGGAGTATAGTTTCTTGTCATCAAAAAAGTTAATCGTTGCATTGCTCCTCTATATAGTAGCTTGTCCAGTGATAACCTGGATAAGCAGATTAGCATTAACTACTTGTAGTTGGATGGAAAGGAAGATAACTATAGAACTATGGTTATTTTTATTAAAACAGAATCCCACAAACTTCTCCTTAAAGCAAAGAGTTTTACTCCTAAATTGAGGGGATATATGAATCTACTGGAAAAAAGTAAAAACACTGGAATCAGTTTCAATTTGTGTGATGTATACATCTATTTGCAGTTACATTAGTTTAGGATTTGCATAAGAAGTAAAGAATAAAAGGCACTTGAATGGCTCTGTTACATAGAATCACATTTATGGTTTTGGTTGTTGTATTTATCCAATTTATCATATCTACTTGTTTCACTCTAGCATAGTACACAAGTTGTCTTTGTATATAATATTTTCATTTCTCATGTCATGAGTATTTTTCCTAATCAATAATCCTAATCAGTTGCTATCTTGGTTTGGTTCCAAATATTTTCTCAAATGACAAACATAGTAGGCTAGACAGTGTGATAACAACCAAGTGTTAAATGATTCATGTAAATCTCAATCCTTCAATAATATAATTAAATAGATGCCCAAAAATATAGAAGAGATAGAGAAATAGCTAAAGATATTAATTTGCTAGAGCTTTTCTAATAATTTACTTTTACAACTAACAATTCTTTTTTATGCCTAGCAAACATAGCATAAGCAAACATGTAGAAGGGAGATTGACTACTTCTGGTAATTACAGGCTCATAAAAGGAAATAGCCTTGTGTTATGAGATTATAATTTAGAATATGATACAAATATATTGATCTTAGTAAAGTAAAGGAACAAAACAAAGTATAAATGAGCGGCAAGTATGAGGGAAAGGAAGAAGTTAAATTTTTACATGGGCATCTAGAGGATTTGTCTCATGAGAAACAAGGTGTTGTGAACTAACGATCACATTAGAAGCTGTAAATATAGGGTCCATAGAATGTTGAGGAATAGCTGCATGACCTCCCTTTCCACTTATCACTGCTTAAAAGAAGCCACATCCTACAAGTATTGGACCATACTTAGAGCCCACTTTGCCTATAGGCAAGTTGGGTGAAACATGCAATCCGAAGATGGTAGAAACATTTTCTAAGGCTCCAGTGTCTAATATTTTCTTAGCCCCTCCACCACCTTCTTCTACTAGTTGGAAAACAAGAACAATAATTCCCTATTTAGACAACAAAATTGAATGACATCAAAGATACATGAGAAAGAGAAATAGAACAAGATAGTTTAGGAAAAGTAGCAAATAGGTCCACACAAAAGATTGTCTGGGGGAATAAAATATAATGATTGAGTGGCCAAAATTTCCCATTTTTTCCTCTCCCCTTCTTTATAGATTTACAGCTAGCAAGTCTACAACAATAAGCCAACTTAACAAAAGGTTAGACAAAGATGATGAAGGACCTTTTACCTATACTTAATGTCTTCTAGATTGATATCTTCAACTGGTACAAAGCCCTCAGTGGAAAGTGAGTGGTGTTTTATCTTTGGCATTGAAGGAAGTTGCAATAAGCTATATCCCATGCCCAACTCGCCAACTTCAAGTTCTTTCCATTTGTAAGGATTTGCAAATTGGGTTGTGTTAATTATGATATTTGGTGACAAGTGAAAATTAACAGCAACAATTTTGTAAGAAAATTACTCACTTGAAAATATAAGAACAGTAGTGCTCTTTATATGCGCGAATGTAAGAAACAAATGCCTTGAGTCCTTTTTCCATGACATCACAATCTTTTTTTTTTTGTAGCAGAATGAATCTAAAGTTTTAATGATATCCTAATATTAGCAAACACCTTTACCAAGATAGCCAATAGAAACATTTACAAGTATGAACAATATCCAATCATCAGCCTAGCTAATATTCAGGGTTCAATAGTTTTGTTCAATATGGGCATTTTTCTACTAATTACAGCTCTATTGACTTTAATAGCACTAAACACACGTCAGGGAACCCTCTATTTCATGTATGCAAGTATTATAAGTCATGCCATCAAAAAAAAAGCAGGACATACTATGCAAAAAGGAAATAGTGTACATAAAATGAGAGAAATGGAAACATAAATCCAATTCTAATAAGAATTATAAAAGAAAACTAAGAACAAAGTTTCATGTTGCTAACCTACGGAACAACATCAGATGCACCATCAGAACATCTTCTCTCTTGAAGAGGGACCCTTCTTAAGCACAAGAATTCTACATAAGATTCCTCTGCCATGTGGACATATATTGCTTTACCACAAGAAGAAATTGTAAAAGACACCTAAATGAATTGTCTAAAAGAATTGAAACATATAAGTGCATACAACAATACCTTTAGCAATAAGAAAACAATAGCATGCCCTTGTTTACCCAGCTAAGCAGTTCGGCCAACTCTATGTACAAAAACATTTGTGAAGGTTTATATAGTGTACAAAAAATAAAATTTAAAAAAACTTGTGATGTGTTGAAATAATTACCAAGATCTAAGATAGGCATATATTTCTGACCATTTTTACGAAGGTTGTTTGCAAATGTTGTCATCTTATTGGGTGGATAGTTGATGGGATCAAGTGTGAAATCTTTATATGCATTCATGTAATTGTTGTTGGTCCACATAACTTTGAGAGGTATATGTGATTTCGAGTAATTGGCAACCACACTTTGAACATCATTGACATCTTTTTAGCCATATCTACACTGATGAAAGCCTTCACAGAGATATGATAATTAAATGTGAGTTGGCTATCTAAGTTTCATCAAGTATAGATGGAGAATTTACATTCTAAAGTGCAAAACATATCATAGTCATTTAAGTTAGCAATATATGACAGTTTGAATTCTAAAGTGGTTTCAACACAATGAACCATTTGCATTTGTTGTTTTAAGAAAGAGAACTGCTTACAAGCATTAAAGCCTTTTCAGGCACATGCACACATACATAGCTTTATATAAAAAAGAAAAAGGAATGCTATGGTTTCATAATTTTAGTTTCTTTGAAGTACCTAATAGTGAGAGTGAGATTTGTAATGTCAGGTTCAAAAATAGAGGTTATGTATATATACTCATCAATAAGCAATGCAACATGATGCTTTCTTCACCAAAGCCTTAAGATATGAAATTTAGCTTGTTAAAAATCATACTAGTGTGTATATACTCGTCAACAAGCAATGCAAATCTTGTAAACAAATGATGGAAGAAAAAATGAGGTTCAAAGTAGAAGTAGCAGAGGTGCAAGCATGATGGAACTTTGAAAGGTTCAAGCTAACCAAGCAACCATACTTAGCTTGAGACATTGTAGCACTAAAAGGCAACCTCAAACAAACCTATGGCTCAAATGAAATGGCCAAAAAGCTATAGAGAACTCTCAAAATCTACCAAGCCAATGGCACTACCTTAAGGAATTTTGGTGCACTCGACCCCGTCCAAGTCACCCAAATGGCTAAGCATTTGGACACCATTTATGGCTCCAATTGGTAGTGTTTTGCCAGTCACACCATCACCCGCTAGCCTGACCCAGACCTCACTAATTACCCTTATGACACTATCTCTAACAAAGCTAAACATTTGTTATTTGCTCAGCAATATCATGATAGGAAACAAAGAGAAGAAAGAATGAGAATGAGCAGAGAAGAAAGGGCTAAAACCCCTTACATTGATTACTTGGGGCCAATCATAACTGACAGTGATACTACCTTTGGTGGCACAACAATAACTATGAAGCTTTGCAAGCTCTTGTGGAATATGGGGCAGCTGGAATCCACATTAAGGATCAGTCCTGAGTGATGAAAAAATGCGGTCACATGGTAGGCAAAGTACTTGTTGCCATTAGTGAACACATTAATAAGCTTGTGGCTACTAGGCTACAATTTGATGTCATGGGGTTGGAAACAGTCCTAGTGGCCAGAACTGATACAAAAAAAGTATCACCAATTTGTTACAATTCATAAATGTCATCTCACAAATTTTACTATTATTATGGAAGCTTCATAATCTAGTTAAAAATCATAGTAATTCTAGATTCTAAAATGATCTAAAATAATTCTAATGCTAATCAATTATCAAAATATAAGTGAAAATATATATATATATATATATACCTTATGGTGATCAGACAACACCAAGGTCTCACCGTCTCTCCCCATTACGACCTTACAATCACTGTAATTAGCGATAACCACCTCCTTCTCCACCACCACAACAACAATGGCCGTCGAACGCACCATCTTGACATATAACATATAATAGAAAACATATATAAAAGAAAAGTCCAGCACTTAGCAACCTAGGGTTTTCATGGTTTCCAATTCATCGTGGAATCCCTAGATTAACTAAGTAACTCTACTAATTTTGTAGGCAAAGGAATGAGTTAGCTTACCCAACCCCAAGGGAGTGGAAAATCACTCAAATTAGGCTGAGCTATAGCAGGACTCTTTGGCAAAAGGAAGAAGCCAGATGGTGAATATCAGATAGCTTCACTCTCTATAGAGTGGATGGAGCTGGGTGATACCGTGAGCCAATCACGACTGATGGTTTGTCGTGAAGATGCTTGGCAGAGAGGCTGATGGGGTCGAGTAAAAGGGGGCTAGTTTTATTGTTTTCTTTGCTGGGCTAAGGCAATGAAAGAGAGCAGTTGGAAAAATAAAAATGGGTTTTGTGTTTTCTTTTAAAATCAATGAGAGATTTTAAAAGTGATTGCAACACTAAAAAAAAATTATTGTCTATTATGTTTATGGCAATGATATTAAGTGATTGTTGCATAAAATTAGAAACAAAAATAACAATAAAAAAAATGTTGTCTATTCTAGTTATAAGCAACAATTTTTTATTGTTGTAAGGTTTAGTGTTGCCAAAGACAAAAAATGTTGTAGTGAGCATTATTGCTAAAATCAAAAGAGGCAATTAAATCAAATAATAATATACAACATTAGAATGTTATATTTCATTATTTATCTATAATATACATATAATTGATAATTTAATTTGTACAATATTTTATATGATTGAATCTAACATTAATATAATTTTAATAACAAGAAAATAACCAATTATAATTCGAGTAAGAAATTATCACATAAATATGTACTCACACATATAATTCCCCCCCCCAAAAACACATAGAGAATAATTTAAAATTAGGAAGATATAAAACTCACATAAATAGACAAAATTAGTTGACCACAAAAAATATTTATTCATAGCATTTTAATGAGATCACAAAATTTACTTCATGTTTCCATCCCAACTTAAAGATAGACATATAGTGCAATTAGAACTAATTATAGTGTTTGCATCTAACTTGAATACTTAATAAGTTTGGTCAACTTATAAGAGCAAACAATGAAAGGCAAACAAAGGAGCCTTAAGATTAGCTCCCAAATTAAAACAACAAAGATGATAAAAATATATTGCACCTTATGATAAAAAAAATTCAGCTTAACTCTTAATTGTACATTCCAAAAAATTGTCCAAAAGAACTAAAATAAAATTGCACTAGTTATGATAAATGATTGAGAATAAATCAAGTCAATGAATTAGGTTAGTTAATAATGTACTCAAACAATAATACAAAATTGGCATAAACAAATAAAATTTCATATCGGATGCTGAAATTCTAGGTAAAACAAATGTCCACACTGATTCCATCTTCATAGTGATACAAAGATGGGAAGGTTCTATTCATGACAAAACACATACTTGTATAAACAAAAATATATTTTGCAATCATAATCGACTATGTACATATATAATAATAGAAAATGATTACCATAAAACTTACACAAAAATAATCATAGAACATGATTAACAGGATTCTGAAATCACTTGTTGAAATAATTATAACCATCAAAACATTTAGATCTAATCACATCTTACAACATATATATGTGTAAAATAATAAATTTTATAATTGAACATGCACCTGATGATAACTCAATATTTATAACTCCTATTCATGGTCTTTATATATGATTACCTGTGAGAGAGAAGAAAGACAAGAGAAGAGGTAAACTCCTCTTTACCTTAGAAGTCACCATTAGGATAGAGTTTGTTGTCTCAATGGGGCAACAATAGTAACATGAAGAAATTGCACTAGCATTCTTATCATCAATAGCCTAACAAATAAAGCCTATATAACAATAGATCCACTAATAGTCTAAGTGTCACACTAACGTCCAATAATGATATAGTCACATATTTAGGCTGATAAATAAATAATATTATTTGTCATTTAGTAATCCAAACTATAATAAAATTAATCGACTATACTAGTTCACAATACTATTCCAATAGAAGCATCTCTTGCACATCTTCTAGTATTGGCATATTTGCCCAATTTATATATACCTTCTAGAACAAATTCAAATTTCAAAACAGAAATATATAATGACAAGCAAAAGAAATTAAATACAACAATGAGTAATAACAAGACAAGATATGTTGTAAATGTTTCTTGTTTTGTTACTTGTCTTTCTTTAGTTATTCATGAATATATATGACGGAAATGAGTGTAGCTACAAAATGAAGTAAACGAGATGCAAATCTTTATCTAAAACAAACTCAATAATCTTAAACACCTCACTATTCAACTTGGAAACTTACATGAATTAAATTTAGAATAAAAAACCACCTCTACACACACACACACACATGTGTGTGTGTGTGTGTGTAAGTCAGCCTGATTTTACCTTAAACTGTCCCACTTTAGCTCGTGTAGTCATAATATTGACAAAATATCATTGTCATTTTCTACAAACCTTAATGCTATAAGCCACAACGCAGCATTCCTTGACCTCTAGATTTCTAGAATGCGTATTTAGATACAAGTACTTCAACTAAGAAAATGATCAAGAACATCTTTCTTACATAAAAACAAATATCCTAAATTTTATTGTCCAAGTTTGCAAAAATTCAAGACGATACAATATGAAAGGCTTGACCGCAAAATTAACGTACAGCAAATCACACGCTTGAATAAACTTTTCAATACAAAATTGTGACTATCATTCGGTGGTTTTTCGATCACCACAACTCTCTGATTTTCAAAGAGATTATTGATATAATGTGCCTATTCACTCTGAATCACTACAACTCTTTCAATTAATTTAAAGTTTTTCTCCATTGTTTATTTATTTTGTTTAAAATATCACATTATACCTAATTAATTTATCAACATTTACATAGTAGCAGCCGGTAATAAATGAAGCCGCCGTTAATAGACGAAACCCTCGTCGTCTATCAAGAACCATAAGATTCAGGCTTAATCACCGTCTTTCTAATGCAGCTACATTCCACAACCAGAAACTAGGTTGTAACCCTAGCTTATCAACTCATAAGATACAGTTTGTCAAAAGACATGTTCAAAAGTGGTCATATATGGTCATGTTTCACGTATGCAAAAAATTGTTGAGTGTATATTGCTTTTCACATTACAGGGACATTTAATTACAACATGAATTTGATTTGGATTTTGGACTATAGAGTTCACTAACAACCAGTTTGAGATTCCCAATGAAATTTTCAAACTTATGGAGTTGAATTCAAACAAGCATGTTTTCTTCGGTCAACGAATCCAAACAAGCAATAAGACTCGCTCTTTGAAACACTGAACGAGGAGAAGACCAAACCAAGGACAAAGAGAATATGGTTTAAAGCTCATCACAGTCAGAGGCTGAAGATCTCCTGCATATCTTCTAGTATTGGCATATTTATCTAATGAACAATGCTACAAGTGCCCACAAAGTCCGCCAAATTTTTACTCTGAAAAAGTATCAGCTAGAAGTTACATAGATCCCGCATAAGTATCAATATAATATAATTGCAGTCTCCTTTTTGGCATTCGATTTCATCTTCTGTCTGGTGAAATAGGATTTTCCTATCGATAATACGTAAGGGAGATTTAGGGTATGTTGGAAAACGTTCGCTCAACGCTAAACTAAAACACTTTGACGAAGCCCCAATTGTGAAGGTTGGAAGTTTTGTTCATACAGGCAATAAATTTTTTTTACTACAAATATGAAATATTTTTAAACATGCAAGATATATATTATGCAAATCAGCATTTCAACTCTAGAAATTTTGGTTGTTTTTGCAAAAACTAACCCTTTTCGAGAATTATGGACAACGAAGAGATTTTTTTTAACCATAATTTGTCAATATTTTGATACGGAAAAATTAACATTTGCCCTTGCTAGAATGACATGTAAAAGATATGGTGTACCGTTTATGATAAAGAGCTTACATCGCGCTTATTAGTTAGGAGTATATAAGCTATTTACTAGATGAGATTATACTCCGCATCTTCTCCTTACCACCAGTGCAAGGAGAAATGATAGCCAGCCTTAAATCAAAACATTGGTAAAATATGACAAAAAATAATCCTATCAATAATAACATCATTCATAAATCTTAATTAACTTGGTATGACTATTAAGATCCTCAACATTGGGGTTGGCAATAAGTTAAGTCAGTTCGTAAGTAGCTCATAATGTGATTTGAATTTTAATTCTATTCAGAAGTAGCTCATAATGTGATTTGAATTTTAATTCTATAAGTCGAGCTCATAAGACAAATAAGTGATACATGAGTTAAATTATTTAGCTCTCATTATAAATGAGCCAAGCTTGAGCTAATATATATATATATATATATGTATAAACATGTATTATAATATATATTATATTTTTTAAAAAATTTGATAAATTTTTATTATAAATATAATATATTTTTATTACTAATATAATAGTTCATATTTTTATAAGTGTCGTTGTGGTTGTGTAATATAACATTATATTCTAAGACAAATTGACTTTATGCTACATTAATAATTAAGAATTCTTTATGCTGATAATTTATTGAGAATATTTACTTTCATAATTTTTTTTTAAGATATTAAATTGTGAATAAAATGTTTCATTATTGTAATAGATTTGAACTTAATAAGTCAAGTTGAGCCACTCATAAATTAAATTTAATTTGAGTTGAGTTTAAGTTGAATAAATTGGCTTAAGTCGAGCTGGAGCCAAGTCATCAGGCTGAGAAAATTTAGAGTAAGTCGAGTTTGAGCTCAACTAAGCTCGGCTCATTACCAGCTCAACACAACTATTAAAACTTCTAGAATTGTTTAACTGACCAACACAATATAATCCTCTCTTTGTCTAGAATTTCATATCTAAAACAAACAATAATTTTCAATGGCTTTATGGATATAACTACTGACTTTCGCACTTGATGTATCGCCAAAGAGTTTAAGGATAAGTTGATTCCAACATAAAAGTTATTTTATGCCCACTTTGATCTTTTGCAAACGTGGACAATGCAACTTCGTACTCCTCGTTAGGAACTTGAGTTTGGAATGATGCAATCTTTCTTACAAGCCTTTCTACTATGAGATAGGTTGTTAGTGACCATCAAAAGTTGAATTATCAACATAAGAACTGTTGATGAAGCCTTTCTCCCGTGAGAATAAATCCTGCAACAGTCAACACTTCATGCATATTAGACTGCAAGTGAGATCAATTACAAGAAGCATAATTCCATAGAATGGCTTACTTGACAAGAACTTCATGTATTTAGGGTTCAAGAATTTGCAGAACATGATCAAAATATTAATTACAATACAATGATGTTGAAACCACATTTCGAATAAAAATCAGACATAATTGATATTTTCTATAATAATCTGAAATTTTTTTAACACAACTGTGACTGCAATAGCTTTATAAATCTCTGATAGGCTTGATATTTTCTATAATAATCTGAAATTTTTTTAACAAGACTATGATTACAATAGCTTTATAAATCTCTATCAAGCTTTTTATTTCTTGAAACAATTAAGAAAAAAATAAAATATTGAAGAGGCATAATACTTGTTAACATGAGAAAATTATATATAAAAAAAATGTTGAAAATTTTTATCTCATGTGACTAATCTAACAAATTGATGGGAAGTTGATACACTAATTGATGCACAAAATATTTTATTATGTGTTTCCTCTCATACTCTGCCTCTTAGAATGTTAATTAAATTAAATTTAATAAATTAACCTTATTTTGTGATTTGATCATTAGTTAGAGTTTAATTGAATTAATTGCTTAATGTTGGATTTTTAACACTATTTTAGGTTTTGAGTTGTAACTTGAGATCCAGATATCAGATCGAGTCAATCTTTATATAGTTGGAAATTTAAGAGAAAATTTTACAACTTTCATGTTAAGACTAGAGTTCAGTTCTACCATTTGAACTCTCAAAATTTGCCAAGAAATCGTCTTAGTTTTTTTATATAGATTGACTTTATCACAATGATTAGATCATAACTAAAGTTTTAATGAGTCAAATGAGGTCAAACAAAAGGCCAGAGGTTTCTAAGGTGTAGCCTAATGATGTCAAGCCTTAAACTTAGTGAAACTAAATAGTTTTGAAGGTCAACATAGAGGTTGAAGTTAAACCAGTGTTTTACTCTATAGAGGAGTGGTTTTGTGTTTGGATTGTTAAATATAGTTTAGAGGCTTCAATTATAACAAGGCCTGATTCATTGTGAGCCTAAGAGGCAACCCATGAGGCTTAGTTAGGAGATTTAAATAGCTGAAATCCTTAGAGATCAAGGGAATTCTTTTGTCATTTTTTTTTTTTTTTACATTTAGACTTTTCAGCTCTCTTTAGTTTCTCTCTACATTTTCATGACAACCATTGAAGGCTAAGCACTTTGTAACCAAATCTAAGGGTATCATACTCCAATTAGTTTGATTTTGAGATCTTGCTCTTATCTATTTAATTTTAGTTGATTTACTCCTGCTTCTCTCTTTATCATGCTGTTTGGTTACATGTATAATTGTTAATATGGCCACTTAGTGATTGTATATATGATCTATATTTAATTCATGAATCTAGCTAAATTTAGTGTTGAATGTTGGCTAGTATTTCAATGTTCTTGGATGAATCTATAGGGTATTTTCAGATTCACATAGCTCTAGAAGATCAAGAGAAGACCACATTCACCTATCCCTTTGGCACTTTTGCTTATAGGAGGATGTCTTTTGGCCTATGCAATGACCACATTCACCTGTCCCTTTGGCACTTTTGCTTATAAGGGGATGTCTTTCAACCTATGTAATGACGTAGCACATTTCAAAAATGTATGAGAAGCATTTTTTTTTTCATATTTTTAGAGAGTTACATAGAGTGTTTATGGATGATTTTACTATTTATAGGGATTCATTTAATGATTGTTTGGATAGTCTTACTAGAGTGCTCAAAAGATGCATATAGACTAATCTTGTGTTGAATTTTGAAAAGTGTCATTTTATGGTTGAGCATGGAATAGTCTTAGGCCATTTAGTTTCTAGCAAAGGAATAGAACTAGATACAACTAAAATTGATAATTATTTCCTCTTTACCCTACCCCACATATGTGTGGGAAGTCCGCTCTTTTCTTGGACATGCAAGATTTTATAAGAGATTCATCAAAGATTTCAACAAAATAACTCCCCCACTTTCCAAGCTCTTCCAAAAAGAAGTAGAATTTAATTTCAACCAGCCATGTAGATATGCCTTCAACAAATTGAAGCAAGCCCTCACCTCCACTCTCATCATTCAGCCACCTAAAATGGGATCTTCCTTTTGAGATTATGTGTGATGCTTCTAACTATGCTTTAGGAGTTATCCTTGTAAAAAGAGTTGGAAAGCAACCCTATGTGATCTATTATGCATCAAGGTCTTTGGATGTTGCCCAAATCAATTATACCACAATTGAAAATGAACTTTTAGCAATTGTTTTTACTTTGGAAAAATTCAGATCTCATTTGCTAGGTTCTAAGATTGTTGTCTTTTTTTATCATGCACCTCTTAAGTACCTCTTCAAGAAACAAGAAGCAAAGCCAAGGCTTATTAAATGGATGCTCTTGCTGTAAGAATTTAAATTGAGATTAGAGATAAGAAAGGAGTAGAAGACATGGTGGCTGATCACTTGAGTAGAATTCCAAGAGAAGAAAAAGCTCTTCCCATCCAAGAGACCTTCTGGGATGAGCAGTTTTTCGAGCTGCAAGGTAAAGCTCCATGGTTTGTTGGTTTAGTGAATTTTTTTGTTGCTCATGAATTGCTTGCTCATTTTAAGAATCATGAATTGCCTGCTTGTTTTAAGAAAGTATAAATTTTTAAGCTGAAAAGTGAATCAAAGCATTATGTTTGGGATGATCCTTACCTTTGGAAGTTTTATAGTGACCAAGTCATTAGGAGATGTGTGCCTGATTATGAATTTGATTCCATTCTTAACTTTTGTCATACATTTGCATATGGAAGCCATTTTGGACCTAAAAGAATAGCTAGGAAGGTTTTGGATTCTAGACTTTATTGTCCCACCTTGTTTCATAATGCTTATATACATTGTAAGAATTGCGAGTAATGCCACAGAACAAGCAACATTACCTATCAGAATAAGATGCTTCAACAAGAATTGTTATTTTGTGAGATATTTGATGTTTAGGGCATTGATTTCATGGGTCCTTTTCTTCATTCTTTTGTCTTTACTTATGTTCTTCTTGATATGGATTATGTGTCAAAATGGGTGGAGGCTAAGGTCACTTAAATTGATGATTCTCGAATTGTTGTAGATTTTGTCAAATCACATATTTTTAGCTGGTTTGGAGTTCCAAGAGCAACCATAAGCGATTAGGGTTCACACTTTTGTAGCAGGCAAATGGAGGCATTGTTGAGAAAGTACATAGTGCTTCACAAAGTTTCAACACCTTAACACCCTCAAATTAATGGCCAAGTAGAAGTTTCTAATAGAGAGCTCAAGCAAATTTTGAAGAAAATAGTCCAACCAAATAGCAATGATAGGAGCAAGAAACTTGAAGATGCTCTTGGGCTTATAGGACTGCCAGCAAGACACCCAATGTGATATCCCTTTATTAGATTGTCTTTAGGAAATCTTGCCATCTACCTATAGAGATTGAGCATAGAGCATATTAGGCGGTGAAAAGATGCAATTTGGACTTAGAGCAAGGGGTGAGCAAAGAAGACTTCAAATGCAAGAACTTAAGGAAATCTGCTTAAAAACGTATGAGAATTCAAGAATTTACAAGGAGAAAACAAAGGCTTTTCATAACAAAATGGTGGATCAGAAGGAGTTTGAAGTTAGAAAAAGAGTGCTCTTTTACAACTCAAGGCTTAAGCTAATGCCCAATAAGTTGAGGTCTAGGTGGTTGGGTCTATTTGTTGTTACTAGTGTTTTCCCATATGGTGCAATTGAAATTAGAAATGTAGTAACAAACAAGAGCTTTAAGGTGAATGAATAAAGGCTCAAGCACTTTCATGAGGGTTTCCAAGAGCAAACAATTGAGGAGTTGAACTTTCATGATGCCACATACATGGATTGAGAGAAGTTTCATCTAGCCAAAGACATAAAAGAAGGGTGGCTAGTTGGGAGGCAACCCAAGCATCTTCTTCACTCTACCTCTTTTATTTTGCTTGTCCATTATATGTTGTTATTTGTTCTTGCATTGAAGATAATGTAGAATTTAAGTGTGGGGGAAGGGAGACTTTAGTTGCTTTGCTTTGCCTTTGAGTTTTCCTTAAAAAAAAAAATTCAACTTTTATTTTTTAGTTTTTAGCTGTCTTTTTTATGATGTTGAGTTTGCTTTGGCCTTAAGTAGGTTTCATTTGAATTTTGAAGATTTCATAGCATGATTGAATAACAATTTTTGATTCTTGATTCTTGATTTTTAACTAGTGTAATGATTAATTTTGGAAGGTTGGTAGGTTGCATTGGTAGACCATTTCCAACTTGTGAGATTTTGAGCATTCAATTGTGTATATATCTTGATAATTTTCTTTCCTTTCTTGTGTGATTTTCTTTCATGATTGTGTACTCTAGAACTTGCTTTGAATCTTGTTGAAGTTACATTTACCACTTGCATGCTCAAAAGTGATTAAGGCATTCTTTCACATAGCCTTCTACACCATTAGCTTATCTTGCACATTTTTACCATTGTTTATTCCATTTGATCTTATTTAACCATTTTCTTGTCCTTTAGCCTTGAGCATAGCCATGCCAAGTCTCTAATGTCTTTACCTAACCTTAGGGATTAGTAGATCATTTGAGTCATTTTGAGATAGGTTTTGAATAAGTGTGAGAGATCTTGATTCGTAGTAAAAAAGGTAATTATGGCAAATATTACGGCCAAGAAATAAGAAAAAAATAGGAAAGAAAGAAAAAAATTATACTAAAAAAAGTTGAAAAAAAAAAAGAAGAGAAAAAGAAAGAAAAAAGAAACAAATCAAAATAGAGAAAAAAAGGAATGAAGAAAAAGAAAAATGGTTCGATGTGAAAATTGTGATGTTGAATTCTCGACTTGTGAACGTTTGATTACTTGGATTTTCATCTCAACTCTATGCTCTTTGAATCTCTTTGGCTTTTAACCTTTTATATCTTTTGCATTCTTTCCTTTCCATTTTCCCTTGACCCCATTACAACCTTTAATAAAGTCCTTTTGATTTGTGTTGTACATGTGATTTTAGTAGTGGAGATGAAATGAAAAGCAAGCTTATGATAGTGCTTTGTTATGAGAAGAAATTAAGTGAAATATTTTCCCACATCATAGACACATGAAGAGTTGGAGAGGCTGCCTAATAGGTTCTGTCAATGTGATTCACCTTCCTTTTTATTGAAGTTGCGTTGCTAGTTAATTTTTGAGTTTCAAGTTGTCAATAAAGTGTATTTCATGATGTGTTATGTTTGTTTGATATTTTTGCATTTGTTTCCTTGCTTTTGGTTAGGCATTCCCCTTATCATTGAAATGTTAGTGTTTAGTAGTTTAGTTTTTTTGTTTTAAATAAAGTTGTATTTACCCAAGGACGTGCAAAGGCTAAGTGTGGGGAAATTTGATGAGCAAAATATTTCCATAGTTATACTCTTCCTCTTAGAATGTTAATTGAGTTTAATTTGGTGAATTGGCCTTGTTTTGTGATTTGTCATTATTTGGCGCTTAATTGAATTAATTGCTTAATCTTGGATTGTTTTACACTATTTTAGATTTTGGACTATAACTTGAGCTCTAAATGTTGGATTAGGTTGATCTTTATATAGTTGGTAGCTTTCATGTTGAGGTTAGAGCTCAGTTCTACCATTTGGAGTCTCAAAATTTGCTAAAAAGTTGCCCCAATATTTTTGTCTAGATTGACTTTATCACAATGATTGGATCATAACTGAAGCTTCAATGGTCAATTGAGATCAAACTAAAGCCTAGAGGTCCTCAAGGTCCACCTTAATGATTTCAAGCCTTAAACTTAGCAAAACTATGTAGTTTTGAAGGTCAACACAAAGGTTGAAGTCAAACTAGCATTTTACTCTACAAAAGGGCTAGTTTTGTATTTGGATTTGTAAATATAGTTTAAAGGCTTCAATTGTAACAAGACCTGATTCATTGTAAGCCTAAGGGGTAGCCCATCAGACTTAATGAGGATTTAGGGGATTTAAATAGTTAAAACCTTTAAAGATAAAGGAATTCTTTTGTCATTTTTTTTACATTTACACATTTTAGCTCTCTTTAGTTTCTCTTTGCATTTTCATGGCAGCCATGAAAAGGCTAAGCATTTTGTAACCAAGTATAAGGGTATCACATTCCAATTTGTTTAATTTTAAGACCTTGCTCTTATTTTTTTTTAATTTTAGTTAATTTACTCCTGCTTCTCCCTTTATCTCATTATTTGGTTACATGTATATTTGCTAATGTGGCTACTTGGTGATTGTATATGTGATATGTGTTTAATTGATGAATTTAGCTAAATTTAGTGTTGAATATTGGTTGTTAGTTTGACATTCTTAACATTAGAAGTAGGATTTAAGTGATTGAACCAAAGATGTTTGGTCAATTGCTTAGCCTAGCTAAATTTTAATTTTCAATACTTGCATCTAGCTTTAGGAATAGGTGGGTACTTGTTTCTGCTAATCATACTAAACTAAATCCTAGGTGGTCATCTAGTAGAAGATTTGAAGTTTATTGCAAGGTTCCATGTATCTCTAAGTTAGGCAATCAATTAAAGTTGAAAGCATAATTAGTGGTTTATGATCACTACAAAAAAAATATATTTAGTGGCGGTTATAACAATCACTAATTCGCTTTGCGGCAATTACCAAAACTACCACAGATACGTGGGTTGAGAAATAATTAGTGATAGTTTTTTCAAACTACTAAAAAAGTATAATTAGATATGGTTATTCAGTACTTAGCAGTGCTTATTATTGCAACAATGTTGATCCCATTATAACCTAGTGGTGATTTTTAATGGAGTTAATGGTAGTTCCATTATTTTTTTTTAAGAAAATTAGTACTTAGTGGCACTTTTTCATGAATTTGGTAGTCATTATTCGAGTAAAATTTTAATAATATTTTATTTTTAGTAGTATTATTAAGCCTATAGTGGTAGTTTTAACTTCTTTTTTTTTTAAAAAAAAAAGTGATTTTTGTGGCAGTTTTTAATGTATTTAGCAATAGTTTTTCTTGGAATTTTTTTAAAAATAGATTTTTATGACGGTTGTGGATGCACTTAGCAATGGTTTCTTATGAAATTTAGTAAAAAAAAATTGATTTTCATGGCCACTTTGGATGCCCTTAACGGTGATTTTTTGTGATTTTTTTAAAATTGATTTTGATGGCAATTTTGGTTGCATTTAGCAGTGATTTTTGCAAAAAAAATTTTAAAAAATTGCCGCTAAATGCAACCTTCATATTTTTATTTTTATTTTTTCATGCTATAATTTTTTTATCTATTAATTTGTTATAAGAATAGTTTACAATAAATTTATATATATTAATAATATAAATTTAAGCATTTCTTTGTCAAATATTAGAATTCATGAGTTTAAACGTAATTTGATAACAATCCAAAAGTAGTATTCAAGATAGTGCATCATGACTAGCGGAAGAAGAGCACCTTGCTTCTGTGGCATGTTCACTTTCTGCATCTGGTGGTTGTAAAATAAAATTAGTTTAAGTAAAATTATAACTAATCGGATCATACATTGTAAAGACAAAATTAATAGAAGGGAATTCATATAAAAAAAAATTAATCACTAGAGCAAATTTTACACATGGTATAAGCACGCAAAACAAATTACACCAAAATTGAAGAGATTCAATTTGGCTAAAAAGGTAAAAATGGCAAAAGCAAGAAAATACGTAGATCTCTTTAATTTAGTTAGTCAAGACTAATGAATGCTCCCAATGTTTCTCTACCCCCTTCAACAGGCCCCTTACTTAGCCACCAAAGTGGTACATTTGAGTCTGATTTGTATGTACATTTACCCATTCCTATATTAAATTTACATGAACATAACACATAAGCTCTATTTGATCTTAGGGAAAAAGCAAATTTCTGAAAGGCAAATGGATAACAATAGCAATCCATACAACAGCTTCAACTGCACAGCATGTCAAGGGATTTTAATTTTTGTCAACATTTTTTCCAAATTCAATCTATCTTCTATTTGAGATTCTCACACCAAAATTTAACAAAAATTCAAACAAACAAACTATAGCTAACAATCCGTGATAGCCTAGATCATTCTAAAATATATATTTTCCTTGGTTTTAATGTTGAAAAACAATTTTATCTAACAATATATTTTAATGTTTTTGATTTGTTGTTTTGCAATTTCAAAGATATTTGATTCAAGTTTCAAGAGATCTAAGATTAGTTTTAGCACTTACTTTATTTCAATAGGATCTTTTGCAAATAAGTTCAAATGATGTTTGATTCAGAACTATTAATTAAATAATGAGATAAAAAGAATCACTTGAAGAAAAACAAGATTTTATAAAACTATTTTTTATATCATGAATCGATGCACACATCAATGTGTTGAAGAACTTATGAAAAGTTCATATTATAATTGATGTAACATCGATGCATGAAGAAAATATTTTTTAACTGAAGGTTTTGAAAAATGGCTACTTCGATGTGATAATCAATGTTAAGGCTGTAAACAAAATACTACACTTCAATTATCACACCGATGAGTTAGTAATAATAGACTGTAATCGATGTGTTAATTGATGTAATAATTGAAAATCAGTTATTTAATTACAGATGGTTACAACAGTTATTCAAGCCTAACTGCCTTCAACATATAAATGATCCTTCATAATTTTTCTTCAGATTTTTAGTGCGAAAACATTTGATTAGGAGCATAACACAATTTTTTCTCTATCTCATCAATATTTCTAAAATTTTTGTCAAGCTTTCTAGATCAAAGGTTATCTGAGTTTATCGTTAGATTGTTTGAAATTTTCATTTCAAACTCCGGTATTGTATTATCTCTCCTTTTCTATTATTACCTTTTCATTTTTAAGATTTCTAGGGATTTAGAAATCTTGTATAGGTTAGCAAGAACCTGTTAATCTTATGTTTTTCCTTAGGTTTAAAAGAGCCTAACCCCAATTTTTCTAGGTTAGCAAGAAACCTATCAATTTCTTATGTGTTTGTTGTAAAGACTGGCATTTTAGGAGCCTGTCAATCCTGATAGTTTTGTTTTCAATTTGAAAGGTCTTTTTGTTGAGAAAGATCAAATGGAGTAGACTTGAATTATAGTTTCAATTCAAGTTGAACCACTTTAAAAACTTGTGTCTTCAATTTTCTTCTCCGACTCAGATCTTGATTGCTCTTGCTACTAATCTTTAACTTTCATCATCTTTATACTTTCTGGATATCAGTTTTCTACACATTCTGTCAAAAGTAACATTAAATTTATAAAGGTACATACAACTTTCCCAACAGGAAAAGGGTAAGATCTATTTATTTCTGCAAACTAATTTCTTTATTGGGACCATCAATCTGGAATTAGATCTAATCATCTAAAAAAGTTTATGGCCAAAGTAAAAAAAATGTGGGTGAAATAGTCAACGATATAACCTATGTCCAATTAATAGTATAACAATATATTCTTTTAATTGTTTCATTTTTAACTCCTATAAAAGACTCTATTTCCCCATTTCTAGAAGCTAGCTCTAACTTATGATTTATATGCAAAAAATATAAATGTAGCAAACATAGCAGCAACAAACATAGCTAATCTGACATCAATAGTCAACAAATATAACCAAAATGTCAAAAAGCCCTACCAAACACATTTGAAGGGTATGATCTAAAGCCCAAACCTCGAACCCAAATTGAGTGCTCTTTCCTAAATACCTTTACCATGGCATGGCATTGTTTTGTGACATGGTCTGAGATTGCAAAGAAGGATCTTAGGACAAAGTCTCCTCAATTTGCTCCGGCAAAAGTAGAATGTCCACTACATTAACATGTTTGTGAATAAGTAATTCCTATAACATAAAACATAAAGCAAAAACCAACCCCTATATCTTTTGCTACTTCATTGACATAAGTGTTATCCAGTTTCTTATGAACATGAAACTATAGTTTTATTCTTCCCATCGGATGACCTAACTTTTCAGCCTACATAAGAATATATATCAATTTAGATAGTATATCTCAATTTAAGGTGTGGAAGAAAACCAATTCAGTCCTTTTCCTAGCAAAGCTTTTAGAGCCAACTATGTGTGGAACCCTTTAATGATTTTATGCATTTTTCTTACACATGTCTTATAATAAGAAGAAATCATTATTACTGACATTTGCATGTACATTTTGATTAAATAGTGTACTTACATTAGACATTACTTTATACTTCTTCTCATTGTTCTTGTCAATAAAAGTCTTCCATTGATCTTGAGGAACCTTATCTGGGACTTTTTCATACATTTCCTCTATACTCAAGGAAGAATCATTGAACTTATGCCATATCCTCCCCATGAAGTCCTTCCACTTCCTGCCTAAATTCTTAAGTGTCCAATTCCTTACAACAAAATCTACTACATCAAAGTGAAACCTTAACTTCAAAGAATAAAGGAAAACAACTTTTGTTAGTGTATACAATGAGTATGACGTATGGATTTTGCTCTTCACACTCACCAATATGGATCAGTCGAGAGAAGTTAATAGAAATAAATTGTAATGGATCTTTTCTTATACCCCTGTTGGTACTGACTCATTTACATTTGAATAAAACAACAGTAAATTGGCCATGGTAGTTTAACTCAATGATATCAACCAATTTTTTATGGTACCTAACTCTGCAATTGTAAAAATTCCACTTCTAAGTTTTTAACCCTTCTTCTTAATCAACTGTGTGAAACTTGAAGCCATTAATGTTGTAAGCATTAAATTGGCTTGCCAAATAGGTCCTTGAGCTAGAAACTTCAAATCATCATACACTTTTATGTGATTATCAATGTTCATGATCTATAAAGACTGAATATTGTAACATATTATTTACATAGATTAAAATTGAAGAATTATAAATAAATAAATAAATAAAGGCAATCAAACTTATGTGGTGATCAAACCATTCAACAACTTCCTTATTAATAGCTTTTGTTATCTCTGCCTCTGATTGAGTTTGACTCCTGAGTCATCTCTTTGTTTGAGTCTTCAATACAAGTTAGCTATCATGCAATTGAACAATACATATCTATGTGCTTGTGCTAACTCTAATTGTGTTGGCATAAAAGTTAAGGCCTGTCCAACCAGTTAACCTATCTTTAGAAAGATAGATGACTATTGGTAGGAGTCATAATTAAAAGAGTCTTCATCAACACATTTAACTCAATTGAATCTTGTCTCAATTCCATCTAAATACCTTGAATAGAAAGTAAGACATTCTTTTAACTAAGTAACCTTCAGCTATAAAGCCCTCTGATTAAGCCTATTTTTTACAAAAGACTTTAAATGTCCCAAGTACCTATTAAGTACAAAGTAAAACACACAAATATGATTAGCTAAGAATTTAATTGTAATTGTTATTGAAAAAAATCAAGTATATGCACCTTTCAATGGGATACATCCATCCATAATGTACAGGTCCTCCAAGTTTTACTTCCTCGATAAGATGAACAATCAAATGAACCATCTCAATGAAGAATGATGGAGGAAATAACATTTCCATATGGCAAAGTGTGAGTACAATTCTTTCTTAAAGCTTGTCAAGCTCAACCAGATTCAAAGATTTACCATAAAGGTGTCTGAATATTGAACATAACTAAACTAAAAATGCATTTACTTTCTTTGGAACAAATTGCACAATGCCAATAGTAATAATTGCTCCATAAGAAAATGTGAATCATGAATTTTCAAACTAGAGAGCTTATGATGTCTTAAAATTAATAAATCTTGAAATATTACTCAAATATCCATTAGATACTTTCACATTCTTCAATCTATAGAGAAATACATCCTTTTAAGCATTTGTCATTGAAAAAAGTGCCAGATGGTACTTCCTATTCTCATTAGCCCACAAATCCTACCTTATATTCATTACTTGTTAGTCTTTACAAGCACTAGGATGGTCCTTCATCTTCCTTTGTTCATTAAGCAAAGTATAAATCATATTATTACGCATATTTTTCTCAATATGCATAACATCAAGATTGTGATGTAACAAATTAAATTCCCAATATGGAAGTTAGAAAAATATACTCTTCTTCTTCCATTGTTGTGTTTCTCTTTCATCTGCCAATGTACCTCGAGATCTTTTTCCTACTTCTTTCATCTCGAGCACCTTTCCAAATATGAAATCAATATTTTCTAACTATTTCAAAATGCTGGAACCAGACAATATTTTTGGTGGCTCTCTTAACTCTGAGTTTCTATTAAATTGAGGCTTATTAGACTTAAATCTATAAGATGCATCTAGAAAATGATGATGACACATAAAGTACCACTTCTTACTATATGGAAGACATTGAGGCTCAAAGTCAAAGTTACAAATGGGGTAAGCTAAGCTAATGTGAGTGTTCCACCCAGACAAGTTTCCAAGACCAAGAAAGTCACTAATTGTCCATATTAGAGTTGCATGAATTTTGAACATTTTATTTGTTAATGCATCAAATGTTTCCACACCATCATGCCATAACTCTTGCAATTATTGGATAAGAGGTTGGAGGTAGATATCTATGTCATTCCTAGGCATTCGCTTTCCTAGAATAATCATTAAAAGAATGAAAGAGGTTTACTTCATAAACATCTAGGGAGGTAAGTTGTAGAGGATTAAAATAATTGGCCATATGTTATAATTGGTGCTTAAATTCCCATAAAGGTTGAAATCATCACTAGCAAAGCCAAATCACATATTTTGAAGATCTCAAAAAAATTTGGGTTTGATGAATTAAATCAACAAACCTCTTCCATGCTTCATAATCTCTTAAATGTCTCATTAAACCATCATTATTACTCTCCACAACATGCCACTTCATGTGCTTTGCAATTTTAGATGACATGAATAATGTTTGCAAATGTGGCTTAAGTGGAAAGTAACATAACACTTTACAAAGAGTGTTCTTCCCCTTCTATCCACTATTAGGTGTATCCCTTCCATTATTATTGCCCTTTGGTTTCCATCTAGAGGTATGATATATTTTGCACTCTTCTCTATTTGCATCCTCTCCCCAATAAAGCATGCAATCATTTAGACATGCATGTATTGTTGTGTAGTTAAGACCGAGCTTGTTAATAAGTTTCTAAGCCTCATAGAAAGATTCAAGGATCTTTACATAAGCAAATACATTAAGCAACAACTCTAATATCATGGACATTACTTTATTAGTAATCCCACACAAACACTTAATATGATAAAGTTTGACTAGAAAAGAGAGTTTTGAATACTTAGAGCACCCTTCATACAATTCCTGATATCTATCACTAACTAACTCATAAAATTCTCTAGTTTGTTCACTCTAACTCTCATTTAGATTCAACTCCTTATCTTTAGCAATTGGTTCCTGTGGTGTGTTAGGTTCATGCAAATTGTGTCTAGAGATCCCCAAAAGCGTCATTTATCATGTGTTAAATTGAATTCTCATTGGACTCTAATGTAGATGGTTCATTGGTATGATACCTGATAACTCTATGAAAATAGAGTTATCTTGATGTTCCTAGACTTGAATTATTGAAGTATGAGAGTGATTTCTTTTAAATAAGT
>JANHAO010004228.1:0-24543 GCA_026873985.1 Saraca asoca
GAGAAAATCCTTGTTTGCTGCGAGAGAATATATATGGCCTTCTTCGCGCGTAAGCGAGCCTATGAGAACTTCGCATAACGCGGTGGCCTGACCATCGGGGGTAGAGGAAGAAGGAGCAGCATTGTTCATGTGAGACGACCATGGAGATTTGGATGAAGGAGACAAGGATGATTCGTATGGAGAACTATCTGGCGCCACTGTCGAAAGTCTTGCATCAATGTCGTCCTTGCTACCTTGTTTTAATTTGCCAAACTTGCGTCCTTTGATGCTGCTCTCGTCGGCAAAAGGGTCTCTTCTTGATGAACCTGTCATCATTCCTGATTCCTTGCTCTCATGCAACGTAAGAAATTTTTCTTTTTTCCAGAAAGGTAATATATTTGTTACCGAAGGGATTCAGAAGCCGAAAGGTGGAAAGTTCGGAGCTAAGGCATAAAATTCAGAGGCAAAGATAAGGGAAAGCTTTTTTCCATTGTTTGTTTGTTTATTCAACGAAAGGAAGAAAAGGGAGACATTGTTTTAGCGAATATGTAGCAGTTTCTGTGGTTCTGTACTTTTTGTTGGCCTTTGAAGATATTATATAGAATTAATGATATAATGGCAGTAATTTGAGTCATAAGCAAGTCATGAAATCAGAGAGAACTGGTTCACACGTGGTGATTTCATGTTTTATAAATATCCATAAGCCAGGTTTTGGATGTTTGATTTGGTCAATACACTAAAATTGGTGCTTTCCATTCTTTTAGGAAATATGCGTAGAAAATTAAATTATAAATGGCACAGTAAGAATTTAAGGTGTAACTGCAAAATATTAAAAGCTTGTCTATTTTATTTATCACTAAAAAAAGTCTGTTTATCGAAATGCTTGAGATTATTTGGAGACCAAGTTGAATCCCGTGAGCAGAAATTTCACATGTTGCATCTAAAAATCCGTAAAATGAGCCAATTACCAATGCAACAGAATACTAGAATTCATTCTTATTAATGAGAAACCTTGTGGCATTGGACAGAACAGAGTTGTTCATTTTGCATTTTACTTATCTCCTAATCCTGCTGGAGCTTGAACAAATTAAGTTCTGCTAAGGTACACAGAGATAAAGAAGCAGAAAGGAAGTTTAGAAATATATTAGAGAGATTCTAACATGCCCAGTGAGATTCTTACTTCTCAAGGAGAGAAATAGATTCAAACGCATAGAAACTTGCACATCTCCTTAATTTCGTATTTATATTTCTCTTGGTTCTCGGCAAAGTAAGAATTTCCATTTGGTCATGTTGTATATTAGAATTTTTCAATATATGAGGGGAAAAATAGAAAATAATACCTTTAACTTTGGAGTAATTGAATTTTTCCCTCAGTTTTAAAAATTTGAAAATTAAACTCTTAAATTATACAAAACTTAAAATTATCACATATCATTCAATTAATTAATTATTTTATTAAATTACATAATTTTTTCATAAAATTTTTAAATAGAAATCACAATATTATTGCATGTTAGATTATTATCTTATTTTTGCATACATAAATTATGTGTGAAAATTTTACTTGACTAATATATAATAATATTATGATTTTTATTTTTAAAAAATTATGAAAATATTACATAATTTAATAGAATAGTTAACTAAATAAATGAGATATGTTAATTTTAAATTTTATATAATTTAAGAATTTGGTTTCAAAATTGAAAGAGATAAAATTTAATCACCCTAACGTTAAAGGGGTATTTTACATATTTCACGTATATTCAACAGTCATATGTGAGTTGCTTAGATGGATCTATTCAAACAAGAAATTTTAATTTACATATAGAATAAGAAGAAAATGAAAATGACAGGGAGTAGTGAACCTCACACAGCCTATTTATATTGAAGTCACCACCCTGTGTCTCTCTCCGCTGTGGAATAAGAAGAAAGATGTATCATGAATGTTAGAATATCTCATGTGCCTAAGGTGCTGGGACCACACAGACACAGATCGCCTTTGACTTTGAGAAGTTAATAACTTAACGGAAACCATCATTGGGCTTATGGGCTCATCTACTAATTTGCTTGTGGTCACTTCATCTAAGAAGGATTATGGGCTTATGGGCTCGTCTAACAATCTACTCTGAGAATCCAACTGGAGTACAATACTATTGTCAACTTCCCTCACTCATTGGCACGACCATTTTAAAATGTTAAAGCGGGGCCGGAGAGCATTTAAAATGCAGCCACGAAATGATCTATCCACCGAACAAAAGAAAAAAATCTAGCAAACAGAAATCTAGTAGATTTTTCTCAAGCAAAACAAGTCATTATCAAACAACGAAATATCCTAAGATATTTCATAACGTTTTCCTTTAAACGCTGATAGATCAACAAACCAACATCCAATGTGTAATGAAAAAAACAAGAGTATAATGTATAAATCCAAATAACATGAAAATTCATTGAGTCTATTTGATGAAGTGATATGTGGATCTATTAATCTAATTCATGATATATTATATAATCATATGTATGTATATGAGTTTGTAGAATTATCTGAAGTGGGAGAAGAGTCCATCTTTAAAATAGGGACTTCTTGATCTGAATCATACACAAGTGTATATTTTGGAAGAGATACTGATCACTCACTTAAATATATTTTGATGTGTAATCTCAATAGGGCATTCACACTATATATAAGTGGTGATTAGAGGTATTTTTCTTATGAAAAAAAATCCTAATAGATTAATCTATCCATCATGAATAGTCCACGCATACGGGTCACTACTAAATATTTCATATAGGATTTAATTTCTCATAAAGTCCAATAACACAATTGATCACAAAATGGGCTATTGTATGCACAAATTAATATTTAACACTTGTATTAATTTAAATTTTATTTAAAACATAACTAATTATGTTAGTCCATTAGGATTAAATCCAACACTTTGAGACATCAGCAAAACAAGAGATATCATCACCAGATTGTAAAGTTGTTCAGAGAAATAACCTATTTTTAATTTGACTGAGAAGGTAAAAATCAGATAAAGTTCATTTAAACACTGTGAAAGGGAAAAGCGGAGGAAGCCTAATTGACCCGTTACATATGGAAGACTAATCTGCACAAAGGGACAACAAAGCTCGAGTGTGATCTGTAGGAAGGGAAGACACGTAATTGTAGAGTGAGATAAGGGGAAGACAAAGGCAATGTAAATCCAATTCAAGTCACATGCATGGCTAAGAATTCTAAGAAGACAGAGTAAAAGGTTTGGTATCATTGGTAGACCAATCCATATGCGGAAAATTATTGCGTCAAGAAAGCGATGCATATTGGAATTGGATCACATATTTATGCAAGAAAACAATAATTGAACAAGAAAAAAGAACCGGAAGTTTAAATGCATGGATCTTTCATCTCGGTCCACCTAAGATTAATTTTGGTTTTGACACATCAAAAAAGTTAATTTTAATTTCTTAATTTGATCAAGTTATTTTTTTTTTCATATTTTAAAGATATTTGATGTATTAACTTTTTAAAAAAGAAAACTCTATTTTAAACTATTACAAATAAGTATAGAATAGAATTTTTAATTATTTTTTCCTAATTTACTTCTTTTCTTTCACTAATTGATTACTCATATTCTAATTAATTAAAAATCCTCATTTTTAATTATTATTTTTTTTGATATCATATTATTTTTAATGTTTATTTTTTCACAAAGTCAAAAAAGATAAAAAAAATCATATATTATTATATATATAACCAATATCCATTAATTCAACATAAATAAATAAGAACAAGTAAATAAATAAATAATGTCATAAAATATAATTAATTAAAATTTAAATAATTTTATTATTATTTTAAAAATCTTAATTGTATCAATATATTTTATTTTTAAAATATTATTTATTAATATTAATATTTTTATATATTATTTTATATTTATAAATTAATTCAATAATTAATTTTATTAAATATTTTTAATATAACTAACTAATTTTTTAAGTTTTAATTAATAATTAATCGCTAATAAAACAGTCAACAAATTGATTTATCTGACACCAAATCCACGTTATGTTATGTTTGCTACTTAACTAGGATTATGTTTCTCTGATAGTTTGATTTAATTTACCAGACAATGTGCGGTAGGAGTTTGGTTGCATTGAACCTCCAATATAACGCCACCGGTGTCACTAACAAGTCTGGGTGCGTCTAAACATTATGGTACCTAAGGATGATACGTTCGAATCCCAACTCACTATCCCTTCCCCCTTCCCTAGCCAATACATATATATATATATATATATATATATAGAGAGAGAGAGAGAGAGAGAGAGAGAGAGAGAGAGAGAGAGAGTGTGTGGTTTTGAACTTTGTCTACTGGTTGGATTGGGAAGCAAACAGCCAATAGTGGTGTGTTGCTATTCCATTCCATTTTATAATTCCTTGATTGCAGCCCATACCATTAATAATATTTTATTGTCATAAAACTTAACGAATTGAATTCTGTCTTCTGTTAATTTATTATTAAAACTGGGTCAGCTATCCTATGATAGGTTAGCAGAAAAGTTTGATTCAGAAAATTTTAACCATCTGAAAAAGAAATTAGCACTGATCCATTGTTTCCAACTCCAAACAAAAGAAAGTACATTTTGTTTTAAAATAATTTCTGGCTTTAATCATACTTAAACGAAAGCAAAGAAAAGTACAGTTTTTTTTTTCACTTTGGTCTTTTTGTATCCCTCAAGCCCCACGGTGGATATTAAAGAATTGAGGCACACGGACTAGAATGAGAGACATCAAGCATGACAGATATTTGTTTATATGTTGAAAACGTGTAGATTCAAGATGAAAGAACACCCACTATCTAACGTTGGGCCACTTAAATTGACAACTACAATTTAATTTAATTTAATTTAAAAGTAATGTTACTTATCTTTTATTATAAAAGAAAAATGAGAAAAATGTAAATACAGACTATGAATCAGAAGATTGAGAATATCTTGGAGTGTAGCAGAAGTCGAAATCACGGAAACCAAAGTCAACTATTGGGGCTGATAAGGTTAATTGTCGTTAACACGACACTCCCTTCAATCCTAACAATTTTTTCTTGTAATTATGATTTAGAATCTCTCTAATGCCATTTTCTACTAAAAAATTTCTTTAATACATATTTAAGAAAATTTTATTATACAACATAATTTAGTATTATTTTACAGAGAAAAGTTACAAATTTATAGTAACTTAACATATAAATTTGTAATTTCATTCACACAAGTATTTTGGAAAACTTTAATTTTTTAAAAAATTATTAAAAGTATATTTTTATAGAAGTTGTAAAAATATATACACATGAATTTTTCAAACATAGGTTTAAATATAAGCCACTCACTAGCAATCTTAGCAATTATTTTGTGGTTGCCGGGGGAGAGTTTCAAATCAAAAGAACAACGATGAATGTAATCTCCTTTGTCTGGTGGGGCTAACTCTTGACTCTTTGTATGAAAAAATGGTCCAAATTGTCTGTGAAAGCCACCGGAGTCACGGCGGCTTCCGTTGATAAATTCTGTTCATATTAAAATAAATTTTTAATTTCTGTAGTTTATTTTATATTTTATTTTTAATTAGATTTATTCATGATTAATTTCTTATTGTAATTAATTTACAAATTTTTATCTGTAATTATCTAATATGATTATGACATAAAAATGAAGAAAATCTGTAGAAAAATTATAAAATTATTTGCAATTGTGCAATGGAGAAATAAAATTTTTAAAACTGATATTGGCTTCCTAAAAATCTAAATCTATAGAGAAAATAAAATATGGGAATTGGCTGACTGTTTAGTTTTTATAGTAAGTTAGTTGATGACGAGGGAATACGCTTTTCTACAGAAGGTAAGAGCTGTACGGATAGAAGAGAAGGGCTCGGCATTTTCCATAGTATCAATATCGTTTATAAAATCAACATCACAAGATTGTTAAAAGAGACTTTAATTTTTTTTTTTAATGGAAAAACTCATGACTTCCATTATTCAATAGGTTTTACTCCGAGCCATGATGGACAAAAATATTATATTTTTATATTTATTATTTTATATTCAGACTTAATATATTAAAATTATTATTTAATTTGTTCTATTTTAGAATTTTAAAATGTTATTATTGTAAATACTACTTAAAATAGATGTTTCATAATTTTAAATTAAATAAATTTGTTGTGTTTTATGTATATTACTAGAAAATATAAAAATTAATTTTAAACTTTATATTCAATGGCAAAAAATTATAAGCAAATTCACTAATTATAAATAATTCAAGATAATATACGTAATATAATTATATTTGGACTTAGATTTTATGAGTGAGAAGTTCTTTATTTATTTGATTTTCTTTCTAATTAATTTTTTTATATCAATAATAGCCGAACACTTAATTTACTAAGCAATCATAATTAATAAGTTTAAAAAAAAAATATGAATCCATATAGTAATGTTAGACAATAGCACTTTAATTTTATCTAAAATACATTGACAATGTATTTCAAATTTTAAAAGTTTGACTTAAAATTTATTGATTGTAAAATCTGAATTTTTTTTTTCAAAATTTAAATCCAATAGAGAAAAATATAAAAGAAAACATACAATAACATTGAGGTATAATAAAATCATATAATTAACTTTTTTTTAATTGAAATAATCTTAGATAAACATATAAAATCTAAATGACAGTATAAAGAAAAATTATAAAATTGATTTCAAAAATAAAATAAACATACAATATATAAGTGGTAGTATAAAAAAAATTTAAGAAACACAAAAAAGACAAACATAAAAAAAATAAAAAATGTAATAATGATAGAGTAGATAATCAAATACAATTAAAATAAACACAATAAATGATATAATATCATAGAATTAACAAATTTAATTTAATTAATGAAATAATAAAAGCAATCAAAATAACATGAAGGTGAATAATCAAATAATATAACAACTTAATGTTTCACCCTAGCATACTATATTATAATAATGACATAGGTCATTGATTCTCCTTGGTGGAAAAAAAGAAATGATATTTTCTCTAAATTGATTTCAAATTGTCAACTTAATGCTATTCTTTCTAAAATAATAATTTTAAAAACGAAGTATCAAGTGGGAATTATCTAAATTAATTATAATTTTAAAAATTAATCATAATTAAAAATAGTCATAATTTCACATAAATTATTTAAGTAAACAATTTACTCTATATCTTCTAGTTCATGACTTGGCTTTTGGAACTATACTTTTCAGTCTTAAAATTGTTGACCAAATATCAAACTTCTTCTATAATGACATTTGCATTATAAAGGATAAATCCAAAAAATATCAAATAATTTGTGATATTATATTGATACACATTAATAAAAACATTAAAAATATACATACCAATTAAAAATGTTTCATCTTTATTTGTTTGAATTTCACTGAAATTCAAGAATAAGAAAACATATCTAAAAATACCAAAGTTTGTTACTTCTTTAATTATATAGTTATTTGAGAAGTTCATCTTATATTTGTAATTATGGAGGGCAATTTGGGCAACATTGAGATTATGCATCGAGTATGTATTATATTGCTTTAAGGATTTTTCAAATCATGAAAATAAGAAACTTTTGATTGCACTTGAATTTGATCACCAACTAATTTAAATATTAGATGTAAATCTAAATATAAAATATTAGCTGATGAATATGAAGAAAGAAAATTAGAAAACTAACAAAATGAATATTACATTATTACATTTCGATCTATCAAAATTATTTATATACTATTAATTTTACTATCATTCGGACAACCAAAAATTACCTAAAGACATATTATTTCGACCTTTAAGTTCCACCTATGGTTTAATAAGGTTATGTCACACACAAAATTAATGCTTCCTAACATTTTCACATTCTCTGTTGTAATCTGAATCTTTGAAATCAAATTAATTTAGATTTTATTTTTTCAAAACTAAATAATAATGCATTCAAGATAAAATTTTGAACATGAAAAACAAGGACTATTACCTTTATGAACTCAAACAAAAAGATTGGTAACTCACCCTAAGTATCATAATCTCTCCAAAAATTTAAAAAATATAATTCACTAAGTCTACCAAAATCAAATAATGTCAATTTCCATAAATATACAAATTACAATAATATAATATTACAAAATAAAAACCTTAAACCCTTTATAATATTACATTTACAAAAATATAATATGAGCAAATCAAGATCATTTATTATAAATTGTAACAGCATGTTTAAAAAAACATTTGGTCCTATTAGATCTTTATATAAATTGCAAATCAACAGTTGTAATAAAAAAGAAAGTGGTATATTTCATTGCAATAATATAAAATTACTTTTAAAAACTTATTTGATCATATTTTATATTTAAAATATATTCATAATTCTAAAATGGGAAATTTAGTCATAAAATTTGATTTTATTTTAAAAATGAAAAAAAACATTTTTTTAATTTTTGATATAAATTATAACAATATAATATTACATTTGAACACATATTTCATTATAAAATGAACAAATCAATAATTATAATAAAAAATATGAGATATATCTCAATGATTTTCTCATAATATAAATTGCAAGTTTGCAACAATATAATATTATTTTAAAGATTCTTAATTTTTTAGACTTAAAATAAAAATTTTGTTACTAAATGTCATGTTTAGAAATATGATTATATTTTACAAATAATACATTATTTAAATATCAAAATTTCTTTACAAATTTAAAATGCTATCTACCAAAATCAAATAATGTTGATTTATTTAAATTATATAGGTTCCAACAATATAATGTTACTAAATAAAAAACCTTAAAATTTTTATTGTATTATGTTTAAAAAACATATAATAAGAGCAAATTAATGATTATAAATTGCAACAATATTATATTATGGTGAAACACATATTTGATCATATTTTACATTTAATATATATAATCATTATTCCAAAAGAGTAAATTTAATAATAATTTTTTTATGTGTGAAAAAATTTTAAAAATAAAACATATATAAACCTTTTTTATATAAATTGCAATAATATAATATTACATTTAAAGGCATCTTTAATTATAAGATGAGTAAATCAATGATTATTATAAAAAAAAAAGGGCTCTATCTCATTTCCTCATAATATAAATTGCAACAATATATTATTACTTTAAAGAATCTTAAATTTCTTTCTAAACATAAAATAAAAATTTTATTACTCAATTTTCTATTTTAGAATTATGATTATATTTTAAATATAAATATGATAAAAAAATACTATTTAACGTATTATAAGCTCTTCATAAATTTAAAATTGCAGTGTTCTCAAATCAAATAATAATTTCACTAAAAATATTAATTGTAGTAATATAATATTATTAAATAAAGGTTTGAAAAACTTTATAATATTATGTTTAAAAACATATAATATGAGAAAATTAATGATTATAATTGTAACAATATAATATTATATTTAAAAACATATTTGATTATATTAATTTTTTATATAAATTGAAAATCAATTATTATAATAAAAAATAATTTAATAATATAATATTATGTTTGAAAATATATTTTATATGTAAAATATAATTATAATTTTAAAATAGAAAATTTGGTAATAAAATTTTATTTTACATTTCAAAAAATTTAAAAACCAAATATATATCAACTTTTTATACTAATTACAACAATATGATGAAATAATACACAATTCAAAGTATCATAATCTCTTCATAAATTTAAAATTACAATCTTTCCCTATTAAATAATTTTAATTTTGATAAATATATAAATTATAACAATTTAATGTTATTAAATAAAAATATTAAAATTAATAATGCTTAAAAATATATAATATGAGTAAATCAATGATTTAAAGTATCATAAGCTATGAAATGACAGACTTCCCAAATAATACATGATTTAAAGTATTAAAAGTTCTTCACAAATACTAAATTCAGAAATTTTTTTATTTTAGAATTATGATTATAATTTAAATATAAAATATGATCAAATAATATACAATTTAAATTATCATAAACTCTTCACAAATTTGAAATAATAGTCATCCCAAATCAAATAATAATTTCTGTAAAGATATTAATTGCAATAATATAATAGTATTAAATAAAAATCTTAAATGTCTATAATATTACATTTAAAAAGATATAATATGAGCAAATTAATGATTATAAATGTAACAATATAATATCACATCTAAGAACATATTTAATCATATTAACTTTTTTTATATGAATTGTAAACCAATGATTATAATATATATATATATATATATAAGTGTAACAATATAATATTATGTTTAAAAATATATTTTATCACAGTTTATATTTAAAATATAATCATAATTCTAAAATTAGAAATTTGGTTATAAAATTTTATTTTACATTTAAAAATAAAAAAGAACATATATTAACTCTTCATATTAATTGCAATAATGTAATATTATATTTAAAAACATATTTGATTATAAGATGAGCAACTCAATGATTCTTATAAAAAAATATATGGTTATATCTCATTGATTTGCTCATAATATAAATTACAACAATAAAGAATTATTTAAAGAATCTTAAACTTTTTTAAAACATAAAGTATAAATTTTATTATTAAATTTTCTATTATAGAATTATAATTTTTTTAAATATAAAATATGATGAAATAATACAAGATTTAAAGTATCACAATCTCTTTAAAAATTTAAAATGATAATCATTCCAAATCAAATAATATTAATTTTGGTAAAGATACAAATTGTAACAATATAATATTATTAAATAAAAATATTCAATTTTTTATAATAGTATGTGTAAAAATATATAATATGAGCAAATAAATAATTATAAATTGTAACAATACAATATTATATTTAAAAACATATTTGCTTATATTAATATAAAAATAAAAATATAATATTATATTTAAAAATATTAATATCATCAAATACATTTTTAAATGTTCCAAAAATGAAAACTAGAAAATTTGACCAAAAAAAACTATGGACTTGTTTAGGTGGAATTAACTTCTTGATATATCTTCTTTTTTTTTTAATTTGTGCTAAATACATGACTTTTGTGTTCAGTACTATATATATATATATATATATATATTATTCAAGTGGCTATTCACAATATATATATATATATATATATATTCATGATTTTATTCAAGTATAGTAAAACAGGCGGAATTAACTACCTGAACCCATGAAAAGTAAATTAATTTTTTTTTTCGGTAGAAATTGTATTCAACATTGCGCAAGGTAATGAATGTAAGAATTGATTAAGTGGATATAAAGTGGGAAAAGAGTAATGCAGCAATTTTATCTATTTCATTGTAGTTTGCCAAAAGAGATTAAAAGAAGCGCTTGGTTTTGATCCTCTTTTAGTTAACCCCGTAGAAGTTTCTCATTATCTATTTCTTGAGGAAAGCGAGGCATACTTTTTCGGATACAAACGGAGGAAGTTTGAATAAAGGGGAAGGTTACGCTTTTGGAAAAAGTCATACCCATTCATATTTTTGTAATTTTTTAATATAGTTTTTGTCATGGGAGAACTTTGATGCTATGGTAAAAATCTAGTAACAAAGTCTAATCCACAAAGACCCAACTTGCGTTAGTTTGAGATCGTTGGGCCAAGTTGTTAAGTTATTAAAGGAATGAGCTCGAATAGTTAGGTTGCAAAGATATGAACTCGGGTCGCTGAGCCAAGAAGTCAAGCTACGAGGACGTAAAGTGCGAGCCCCGAGACAAAGTAAGGCTCGAACACACTAGAGTCCAACTCACGTAACCAGAAGTTCACCCAGAGCTAACTCGCATTGCCAAGCGCGCACACGACCTGCCCTGGCCTAGGACAGCAACGATCTCGAACAAAGCTCAGTGCATATAGCACCCCGCCCATCTAGCAACTCACCACAGACAACACCTTCAGATATTTTCCAACATCAATTTGCAAGAAGCAACCCATCGGGCCCTGCACGCAGAAAGCAACCTACAACATCCATTTTGCAGTAGTCTAGGTAGTCTTGTATATTTAATACTTGATATAATAGATGTATAGTTTATTATATTTCATATGTATCCTTCTCCCCTTTTATAAATAGGAAAATAAGCCATTGTACCAGGGGAGGCCCGAAGCCTATGCTGAAGCTCTGTAAAAATTCTCTTTAAGATCAATAAAAGCTCGTCGTGGGCGTAGGGATCGATGTCGCCCGATTTTCACTGAATCACGTTAAAAACCTCTGTTCTTCCTCCTCCATTCTCTCCTCTTTCGGCCCGATCGCCCAGATGACGGTTTAAGTCCTGAAAGAACTTCCTGTTGACTGGAATTTGGCCCAGAATTGAATTCCACTGTCAACATTTTGACGCCGTCTGTGATGACTCATCTATTTTCTGGCTTATTTCCTGTGTTCTACATTGTTTCCCTGTCTAGTTATAATGGCTGGAGGAAGAACCACAAGAAGCTTTAGCACTTCGACCTTTCAGCCAGTGGACCTCTCGGCTACAAGAAACATCTACCATCTGCCTCTAGCTTGCTGCCGCTCCTGGGGCTGATGGAGCACAAGCAACTCTCCAACTCCAGCAAACGTTCACGAATACGATGAAAGAGTTGGCTGAGACAATGAAAAAATTGGTCTGAATGCAGACCCAAGAGATCACTATGCAGCTCTGGCAATTGCGTGAAGAAGTCCGAGAGGAAAAGTCATCTAGATAGACACATCGACACTCTGATTCGGCTTACTCGTCCAATTGACGAACAAAATTAGAAGCTCGTCAGTCTCATGAAAACCATGACAGTCAGTAATGTAGAAGCTCGCGTCGAGCTGAGAGCTCACACAAGACTGACCAAGGCCATACCTCAAGTTGCTGCTCCCATGAGCAGGAGAAGACGAACCAGCGATCTTCTGGCTGATAGTCTGAAGCACATGGCTCCATAATGGAGGAACTCCTTCAACGGATAAAGTAGCTCGAGGAACGCCCTCGAGCTTAAAATAATCAAGCTCGCTGTGAAGAAAGCTCACCTTTCTCAAAAGAGATCAAAGCGCTGCCCCTCCCTTGCAAGCTCAAAGTCCCCACAATTCTGCTATATGACAAGGAAAGCGATCCATGCAACTACCTAGATACATTCAATGTCCAGATGGACCTCCAAACATTCGATCCCCTAATCAAGTGTCGTGTCTTTCCAGCCACACTAGGGGTCTTGCCTCGAGCATGGCTCAGGAATCTCACAGCTTGCAGCATTGACAACTAAGAAAAATGTCAGAAGAAATTCCTCGATTAGTACCGAGTGCTGAAGAGGTAGCTTATGCCTCCTTGCCACCTCGCCATGATCTTCCAACATCGACACGAGTCATTAAAAGATTACATAACCAGATTCAGGCGTGAAGCCTACTCTATAAAAAATCCTTCAGAAGAGAATATCCTGACAGCAATCTCAGCGGGACTTCGCAAAGATGAAAAGTTGTATAAGAGCCTGTACAAGTCTTCGGTAAGAGATCTTGCTGAATTCTATGATCGTGCTGCCAAACAGATTAGGTAGGAGAAAACCTTTGGCATAATGAAGTCGCATAGAAGGACAAAGCGAATGGCTTTGCCCAAAACAAAAGAAACACTAAAAATGGGAGTGAGCACTCTAGTAACCAGCTCGCCAAGAGAGCCAAGCATGAGTGACCTCCACATAAGGGTCGCCATGAAAGTTACAACATCTTGTTTGATACTCAGAATAGGATTTACATGACGGAGCGAGATAAGGAAGATTTTGGAAGACCCAAACCCTTAAAAGGCTCCGACAGAAATAAGGACCCCAATAGGTTTTGCGTTTACCACAACGAGGTTGGCCATAACACCTCAGAATGTTGGGCACTCAGAAATGCCATAGAAGATCTCATAAAAAAAGGGCGCCTAAGAGACTATGTGGCACACCCCACAGGACAACAGCAATCCCAGCACCCCCAACGAGATCCCAATCAAGGACAAGCCTCGGTAATAAGAACAATTTACTGAGTCTAAAATCCCGTCAGCTGAGCTCGCTGAGTTACAAAGACGCAAAGTGAATGTGAGCTATCCGGCAAGGATTCCTGTTCCACCATGCAATGGGATTGCTGTGAAACCACGCAATGAGCTTACCTTTCCACTATGCAGTAGAGTTATCTTAAGACTGAGTAACAAGCTTGCTCTCCCACTAAGTGACATGAGACAAGCCGTCCCACGGAGTGACGCTTAAGTTATCCTAGATGAGCGAAGAGCAACAAGCTTACTATCTCTCTTAACAACGAGCCTACCACAAAACTGCACAACAAGATTGCCCTGGAACTAAGTGACAAAATTGCCGCCAGAGTCATGCGTGTGAATCAGCCCGGGGGACGAGAATGCCAGTTGAGCACCGAAGTGATGTGCTACAAGTGTCCCACCTCGAGCTCACACAAACATAACTCCTATATGGTCTGAAAGCATCAAATTCAATATGCAAAAGAAGCAATGAGATAGAAACCTAAGATGATAATGTTGCAAACAACACATACAAACTTTTACCAGTAAAGTTTCTAGCTCCTAGTTGCAGAGTAGACTACGAGCTGGGGGGCTAATGTTATGCGAGAACTTTCGTGCTACAGAATGGGCTGGCAAAAGCCTAGTAACAAAGCCCAATCCACAAAGACCCAGCTTGTGCCAGCTTGAGATCATTAGGCCAAGTTGTTAGGTCACCAAAGGGACGAGCTCAAATAGCTAGGCCACGAGGAGACGAGCTCGGGTTGCTGAGCCAAGAGGTCAAGTCGAGAGGATGCAAAGCACGAGCCCCAGGATAAAACAAGGCCCGAACACACCAGAGTTCAACTTGTGTAGCTAGAAGTTCACCCAGAGTGAGCTCGCATCGCCAAGGGCACACACGACCTCACCTAGCCCAGGATAGCAACGACCTCAAACAAAGCTCAATGCATATAGCACCCTGCTCAGCTAGCAGCTCACCACAGACAACACTTTCAGATATTTTCCAACACCAATTTGCAATAAGCAGCCCACCGGGCCCGCGCACAGAAAGCAATCTACAACATCTATTTTGTAGTAGTCTAGGCAGTCTTGTATATTTATTACTTAATGTAACTGATGTACAGTTTATTATATTCCATATGTATCCTTCTCCCCTTCTATAAATAGAAAAGAAGCCATTATACAAGGGGAGGCCCGAAGCCTATACTGAAATTCTGTAAAAATTCTCTTTAAGATCAATAAAAGCTCGTTGTGAACGTAGGGACTGGTGCCACTCGATCTTCCGAACCATGTTACAAACCTCTATTCTTCCTCCTTCATTCTCTCCTTCTTTAGCCCAATCGCCCAGATGACGGTTTGAGTCCTGAAAGAACTTCCCGTTGGTTAGAGTTTGGCCCAAAATTGAATTCCACTGTTAATAGTTTTTATGTAAATTTTTATAACTTTATATATTAAAAATGGTAGCTTTTTCATAAAAATTTTAAAAAAAAAATTATTGCAATTTTGAATAATAAAACTATAATTTTTTAATATTTATCACAAATAAAATTCATATATACTTATATTATTTTATATAAAAAATTACAAATTTTATAACTTTCATTAAACTTTCATAAAACTCATACTAAATCTTCATAGGGTAGCAAACCTGAATCGAAAATGTCTCAAAAAAAGAATGAGTTAAAGTGGGGGAGATTTGTTGAGAAAATGTTATATTCTAAACAAAATATAGCAAAATTAAGTTACATACTTCTCAAGTATTGTTATTCGAAATTTGTGAATACTTTTAATTGTAAAAAATATCTTATAGCTTATGCCTAAAAACTTAATGCCTAAGATCAGTAACCATTAGTTTTGTATTGATATATTGAATATCAACCCTATGCCTTTGAATATGACTTTTGATAGCAAGATACTTTATATTGATATAATTCTTAAGACTTCCACTTTTGTTATTCTTAGAAAAGAATGTTGCAATTGAATTGCCACAATAAATCTTTATAGGTCTTTCAATAAAATTGACAACTTTAATATGACAGATAAAATTTCTCAATCATAATGTCTATGACATGACCTTATAGTGCCTGTAATGGCAAATAATATATTCTTTTGAAAGAAACTTTTTTGCTGTTACAGCTTATCTTTCGTTCATTATACAAAGGTGAACTATAAATTTTACATTTACGATTAAATATAACCTCTTTGTAGAATAACATGCACCCTCTCATGCAGTAATCTATTTTCTTAAACCCCAATTCTAACTTTTTCACTAACTTCCTTGTTTCATAAAAATTAGGAGAAATAACATTATTAAATGGGTGTGTCTCGATTTTAAGTTGTATAATCTAATTAAAGGAATTTCGTGGTCAGTTGAAGTTAAGTTTTATATTCAACATCCTTATTACTAATGATAACTCTGAATGATTAGTATAACCTGTCCATAATGCTTGATGTACAACTTCCAACATATCATAAAAGTTATGGGCATCCTTATTTAGAGGCTCTTCCATATTGTTTTCTAGGTGATTTGTAATGTTTGACCAACTAATATCTAACATTATATTTTCACACCTTTTACTTGCATCATGCAAATCCTATGTCTTACCATTAAAAGACCATCCCTTTTCTATAGATTCCTCCTCATCATGACCAATCCATCACCAGTAATCATATTTAAATATAAATCTATACAAATCAACTTTAACTCCATCAAGAGGTAAAAACTTTTTATATTTATGTTTGGAGTTCGGACATCTTATCTAACCATCACATAAATAAATTGACTAAGTTTTTAAAAAATTGATCATTCTTCCACCCTATTCAAATAATCTGTTTTATATCTACTACATTCTGGAATAAGTTTATCATACATCTACCTATGGTGTTCCGAAATTTTCATATTCTACTTTTTGAAGTTTATATTCAAATATGTTAAGTTTTTATACATGTCTTCATTTACATATATATTTTCTCTTACTACTAAATATTTTTAAACATATAAAAATCATAGAAAAGCTTGTCAATATTTCATCATAACTCTAAAAAAAAAATTAGTAGTAATTTTGTAATAGCAACTACATTCATATTTCTAACTCCACAAAATCTCAATTTCAATAGTTTCATTCACCAAATACAAAGCAAAAAAATATACATAATTCTTAGAGTAATGTCAACAATACTATCAAATATGTCATCTAACTACTTAATTTTTCTCAATATAATTCAAAACATATATAATTCCTAAATCATCTAACTACATCATCCTACTCAATTTAATTCAAAATATATATACTTCCTAAATCTAATTTAAAATATATAATTAATCAATCCTAATTCAAATATACAAGCAAATATAACTAATAATTAAAAAATAACTCCAACAATAATCCTGTGTCAATAATTAATCAACTAATAATTGAAAATATACACTAATCTCAGTGTCTAAGTAAGAAAATTGACAAATAGATTTATAGAAAACTCAAGCCTAAAACTATATACATCAAAATAAGAAAAGTTAATTCAATCATGAAAAACGTAATAATACAATAAAAGCAATTGCTAAAAATGAAAAACAATGTAGTAAAAATAATTTAATTAGTTTATATATGTGAAAAATACATTTAAAGCACAAGAATTAAGCTGAGAAGACAAGAGGAGCGTTGGTGCGGTGATTAGATATCGTGTAGGTAGTTGGTTGTATAATTTTTGAATTTTTTGATGATTTTTTCTATCAAAAATTCGTTGTATATTACGTTCCATCAGAAAAAGTGAACATAATTTTTTAAAATTTATGCCAATTTTCCAATGGAATCTAATGTACAATGGATTTCTTAAATATTTTTTGATGGATTGTTGTGGTCAGTAAATAACAACCTTTTTAAGTTTGGTCTTTTATCCGACGGATGATTCTGTCGGAAAAATCCATTGGAAATAGTGCATTTTTTTTAATAGTAACATCTATCCAATTCTATATGGTTAGAATATATATAAGTAAACGTATAATCCTTGGTTCCTTCTAAATATTACATCACTTTATTGATAGCTTTCCAATATACTATTATGGGAATACTTTGATATTTGCCAAGCATTTCTACTACAAATGCTATATCAAGTCTAATGTAGACTTGTAGATACATCAAAGTTTCCACTACAAATACATAAGGTATACTTTTCATTTACTCATTTTCCAAATCATTGTGTGAGCATTGATCTTGATTGAATTTGTCTTTTTTCACAACTGGTGCAATTGTGGAAGAACAATTTTGCATTTTGAATCTTTTCAAAACCCTTTTAATGTATGCCTTTTGAGATAAACCTAATGTTCTTGATGATCTATTTCTATGAATCTCTATGCTAATGGCATAAGAAGTTTCATCTAAATCTTTCATTTTAAAGTTTTGAGAAATAAAATCTTTTGTTTCTCGTGGCAATCCCAAGTCATTACATGCAAGCAAAATATTATCAACATAAAGGACTAAGAAAGTGAATTTGCTCCCACTAACTTTAAGGTATTTGACCCACAATATTTCCTATTAACCTGAAAGAAATAATAATATTGTGAAATTTTGTATACCATTGGCTAAATGCTTGTTTTAGCCCATATATTAACTTCTTTAATTTGCAAACCAAGCGACTTTTTTCACAAAAACCGTCAGATTGACTCATGTATATCTTATCTTCCATGTGTATATCATGTCATTACGCTTTACAAGCATTTTTCCATCCTTCTTCTAGTTAGGAACATCTAGTTTCTCATATTTTAACTTTTCTTCCTCTTAAACACACATGGTTAGAAGTTTATTAACATATCAATTTTCCTTATATGTGTTATAGGATATCTTAATGGGACCATATTCTCTTAGAAGAGAATTTAACACAAGATAAGCAAGAGAGGAGTAAAAAATCTCCACTTTTGAGGACTTCAATTAAATAATAATGTCTCTTATTTCCATAATATGCTCACGCACACTTTTAAAATTGTCAAATTTCATATTTGAAAGTTTCTTCATTAGGGTTCTAGCCAGTGCCTTATCATAGATCATAAATTAATCTTTAATGGCTTTCATGAAATCTTTGACCTTATTATATTTAGGAATTGAGCTCCTAAAGCTTTTACACACATGCTTTACAAACACTAAGTTTAAACGATTAGATTTCTCTCAATTTTCATATAGAAAAATCTCTTGAGGCATATTTGATTTCATAAGGATTGGAGATTTATCCACATAGAGCGCCAGGTCAAGGTCCATGTACCAAAGTTTAAAAAAACCTTTTCTTTCTAGTAAGAAAAATTATCACCACTAAGTATTGAGATACGAGATGCATCATTAATAAAAAAAATATAAATGACTCTAATAACCAAGGCGAAATGAATTTCATGTTATAAGCAATTGATCAAAATTCTAAATAAACCAATATTATATTTAATAGTAAATTCTTGCCTTCCTATGGGCAAAGACGATTTTATGAATTCACTAATTATTTTTATTAATAAGACTATTGAATCAATCATTTTAAAAATAAATATTTTTTATCTGTGGGTATTGAAATAAATTTAATTCAATATTTTATTCTAATTAATTTAAAAATAATTTTCTCCTTGTGAGGCTAAACAATTATTCTTGTGAATCAATTGTAATATTTGATGTCATTTAATCATATATAATTTTGAAAAGGCGATAATTTATTCTTAATGACTTAAGATGTTGTGGCTAGTTCTAAGTCATGATAACCTTAAAATGACATCTTTATGATAAAATTCATAATATCAACTAACTCCTTATGTTGGTAAACTTTAATCTATATATTATACATTGAATCCATATTCAAATAATGTGAGGAATTTAATTACACTAGTTAAGAAATTAAATTTCTAAAATTCTTCATAATCACATTTTAATGAATTATACTTATCCAAGCAAACCAAATAATTAAAAAATATATATAGAAATATAAGTTATGCATTCTTATGATAAAAAAAATTATTTATCTTGTCCAAAATACTTTATAATAAAAAAGGGTCTTACTTAAATATATTTAAGATAAATTTGTTTTCTCATTATGTAACGATAATAGTGAAAATAATACTGAATCAGCTTGACATGAAAAATGGGTCTAATACCACTAATGTAAGCAAAATAGAGCAAATTTATATTTGTAGTGAAATTAAATTACATAGCTCCAACTATTATTGATCAAATATTGTTGCTTAAATTTTGTGAAAACTTTGAATTGTGAAAAGTATCTTCTAACGTATGTCCAGAGTCTTAATACCTTCCTTTTACTTGATGGTTTTAACTTATCACAGGTTATAAATTTATAGGTTAGGTTAAGAACCCTTTTTTAAAGTGTCTCTATGATTTTGTATCCATCAATCAATAGAGTAATTTAATTTTAGATAAATATGATTAGATTTTATCTTTTAATTTTCACCATATACATGTACACAATTATATATCAAATTAATTATACATGTATTTTTAAATACATGAACATGTATATTCATGTATCCTGAAACACTTGAATGTGGAAAATACATGTGTTTAAAGGTTCTAAACAAATGAAACACATTAAGTTAATTGCAACATATATTTATATTCGATGATGACTCAAATCAAATGTTCAACTGAGAAGGCGTGGATCTCTTCCTTGTTATGAATTCAAATCTTGTGGGAACAATTTGGATTCTCTCTAGTTAACATATATAAAACTTTTTAATGCAGTGAAATTGAAATTATATATGTAAGAACTAATAACCCATAAATTAATATATATATATATATACAACTCATTTTTTAATACAAATTCATAATAAAATTGGCATATTATGCTTGTTCAAAAATATTTAACGTAATATTTTACCAAAGAAAAAAATCCTAATACCAAAAAAATTTCCTACGACAGTGAGGCCGCTAGTCAAACCATTTATAATTTGCCTTGTGCTGACCAAACTCCGTATGCATGTTACTTTAGCCGTTTGGCGTACATAACAGAGATTTTTTTTTGGCAAAACAGGCTACCAGATCCAGGATAAATTCGTCAACTAAACCATAATATGTCCACGGGCAATCATGTATTTTACGTTCTAGGACGAGTCATAGACGCCACAGAACATGCCTGAAATCGACGAAGCTTCTCTGAATCCCTCAGTTGTCTTCCCATGTTCCTGCTTCATTGTCTTCTGATGATTCGTTTACAACCCAACTCCAATTTACAGTGTTTCCAGGCAATAACGTTAATTTTGACAATTCTTTGTTTCTGAAATGAAAATTTATTGTCATCCGAATTCGAGTGAAGAATTACTCGTTCCAACTGCCACAGCCATAAATTTCGACCATTGCAGAAGCTCCAAGGTATGCATATTTATAGCTAACAACCATTTCTTGAAAAAAAAAATTAGAATAAGAATCTCAATTTTTTTTCCTTTCGTCCTCTGAAACCAAAATCAAAGCTTTATTTACTTCTTATAGAGCTCTCTTCTATGAGCATTTATTGAGATTGATGGCAGCCCAACGGCATCAATCTCAGGCTTTAATTTCTCTTTAAGTCAAATTGCTACATCAGATTCTCATGAAGATGTTATCAATTCGCAAAAGATCAAAACTTTGGTGATTATATTTGCGTTTGAAGCTGAAGCCTCTCTGGATAACTCTTTTTTACCTTTGGCTGCAGAACGGTGATGATTACTCTGTCTGCTGAAAACCCAGCTCACACTACTTCAACTGCGTCCAAAAATGTTCTATTTCCAAACAAATTTTGCTATTCTTTTCACAATTTTCATGGTTTATTCAACAAGAGCAGAAAACTCGACCACCTGCAATCGCAGTTGCGGAGGAAATTCACTTCCGTACCCTTTTGGATTCTCTGAAGGCTGCGAAATCAGACTTGTCTGCAATTCCAGCAGAAACGAAATGAAAATTGGCGAATTTCAGGTCCAAAACGTAACCTCTACCAGTATATTAGCAAATCTTCCAGCAAAATGTAACCGATGGATGCATTCTATGGTGCCACTTTTCGGTAAAAACTTTGCTCCCACATCGAACAATGGCTTTCTGTTACAAAGTTGTACATCTCCGGTTGGCGGCTGCGTAATTCCCCCCAATTTTGTCGGCAACCAGATTGAGTTAGAAGACTGCGATAATACAAGTGACAATAGCACTTGCTTTACGCAGCAGAATAAAGGATTGAACTTTCTGACTTTCAACGAGCTGAATCGAAGTAGCTGCAAGTTTTTGTTTACTGGAATTGCTATTGAGGCGAAAAACAACGCTGCGGTTTCTCTTCAGTTTCAGACTGTTGAATTGGGTTGGTGGCTTGAAGGCTCATGCCAGTGTTCTAGTGATGCAAGCTGTGAGACGGTCAATCTCGCCGGCGGCAAGCCGGGGTACCGGTGTCAGTGCCGGGAAGGTTACCGTGGAGATGGTTTCAAAGGGGGCACCGGTTGCCAGCGAGGTTAGTCCACTTTTTGGAATTAAATTTTTTATATTTATTTATTAAGATGCTATTATTATTGATTCTGGTTGATGAATGGTTAACTGCTCCATGTAATTAAGTCTATGTTATTTAGAAATCTTTGAGTTGGTTTATTATACTTTTTTTTTTTACTAATTAGATATTTATTATCATTTTTATTATCATGTGAATCTCATTTCTTTGTTAGATTTTTTTATTTATAATTGAATTTTTGCTTTTATTTTCTTAGTAATTAATTTGTATAGATTTTGTTAGCAATTGACTATCATTTTTCTATAAACACAAAAAATACATTAATTTCGTTTAAGTTATTTATCAATTAAATATAAATAAAAATTATATAAAAAACTTATATCAATAATTATAATCATTTTTGAGTGTTTCAATGTGTCAAAATCTAATAAAAAAAGACATGAAATACACAATTACAAATGAAAAATGAAAAATAAATATAATAATACAATTCAAAAATTTTAAATTTTAAGATAAAATTATAAAGAATAGGAGAGTAATTTAAACTCAATGAAATAATGATAATTGATGACCCAGTGAACTTTCACTGCCCCATTTGGAAAAGTGTCCATATGCATGGAATTTATCATTTTCTCACATAAAATTATTCTTACAAGTTGAATTCTATGCAGAATTGTCATAATTTTTATTGTGAATTGAAAAAGAAGTTTATTTTATAAAAATTGTATAATGATATCATCATAAGTTAGAGTGATATCAATTATATTCGGTAAAGCACATGTCTGGTCGGATGGATTCGAATATATTAGAATTGGTCAAAGGAAATAGATTGGTGACAGTGCATTGACAATGCGAGGAAATGTGCTTGATATTAACATGATCAATCTCCAGCCTCACAACATCACCGACATTTGGTCTTTGATATCTTGGCTGCTTAAAATAGTTTAATTGAAGACTGCGAAAAATCATTTCGGGGAATCAAATCTTTGTTTGTATAGTAATGCATGCATGGGACTTAGCCTTCTGATTATTGTTTGAAGTTCTCAAATCAGCATCTTAGTGTTTTCTTTTACCAGAGTTTATGCTCTGTTTCTGACAAATCGGGAATGGGAACAATGAGATTCTACTGACCTGACATTATTAATAGAATACTAACTTTTGTTTAGTTGATTATATAAAACAGTGATGATTTTTTTTTTTTTTTGGGTCCCATGTAACTTTTCTATATTTCTAACATCAGAGTGAGATTTAAATATTGTGTTTTCCCTAATCACTTGTTTTATTTCATCAGTTTCCACTTGCAATGATTCAACATTCTCATCTGGCGGATGCGGAAGAGCAACCGAACTCGGTGTTCTTGTTGGAGGTAGAAACTCATTTCTTCATGCCCTGCTGATCTTTTCTCATCAGCTTCAGACAAAACATGCATTCAAATTTGCTTCATGAGAGAATTTTTGTCTACAGTGCACATTGACTTCTTGTTCCTGTTCATAGGGATCTTCGCTGGAGCTGCTTTCATGGCAATCCTATGCGTCTTATGTTACCTTGTGAAGCGCCGTTCCACTTGTTTGAGAAAACAAATGACTGTAAAGCGCCTATTACGTGATGCTGCAGGCAACTCTAGTGTTCCTTTCTACCCTTACAAAGAAATAGAAAGAGCTACTAATTTTTTCTCTGATAAGCAAAGGCTGGGAACTGGGGCTTTTGGTACAGTTTATGCCGGAAAACTCCATAACGATGAGTGGGTTGCAATAAAAAAGATAAAGCATAACAGTGTCGACCAAGTCATGAATGAAATCAAGCTCCTTTCGTCTGTAAGTCACCCCAATTTAGTTCGTCTCTTGGGTTGCTGCATAGAAGAAGGTGAGCAGATACTTGTTTATGAGTATATGCCTAATGGAACACTATCTCAGCATTTACAAAGAGAGAGGAGTAAAGGGCTTCAATGGACTGTAAGGCTCACTATTGCAGCTGAAACTGCTAATGCCATAGCATATCTTCATTCTGCCATTGATCCTCCTATCTATCACAGAGACATAAAATCCAGTAACATTCTCTTGGATTACAACTTCA
>JANHAO010004229.1:0-24549 GCA_026873985.1 Saraca asoca
TTATTATTTGTTATGTCATGTTATTTAATATTATGAGTACTTATTTTCATATGAAAAAAATAATAATTACAATATATATATATATATTTATAAATAAGCACAATATTTTTTATATTTACAAATGTACCCCTATATTTTTATTATTTACACGTATCCCCCACATGTCGGTGTTCTATATTTTTTGAAAATGCCGTATTTCTGTGTCCGTGTTCACGTTTCTCCGTGTTTACGTGTCGGTCTCCGTATAACATAGGCTATCACAATTTACTACCTCTAATTGGAAGTTTGGAATAATTGGGTAAAAAAAAAAAAATAGCAGGACTAACCCTTTTTTAACTGTTGGTTAATTAATATAATGATTAAATATTAGGATGATTAACCCTTTTATTAACTGATAATATGACGATATTGATTACCTAACGTCCTAACTCCCCCAGCATCCTATCAGATTATTGTAAAAAAGGACCATTAGACTATGCCTTTCCTTAATTTGTCCTTATTAGATCTAAATAACATACTTAATTATAACCTAAATATTTATATGTATTTTTAAAATAAAAGTCATATAGCTTGGTCTAACGGTCACTTATGAAATTCCTGTGGATGCCAGCTATCTACAACCAATTTATATACAAAATATCAAAAGCAGACTATCTAGTTTTTGGCCAAAGTACAAATAAAAAAAAAATCATATTTTATGAATAGATTATATAATTATATTTATACCAGCAACATATAATATATTCTCACGTGTCATATTTTTTAAAAATATAATAAGATAATATAAATATAAAAAAAATATAAAACAAGTGGCAATATATCGTATATTATTGATATAAATATAGCTATATTTATGGCATGAAATATAAATCCTGTTAAAAAAATTAGAAATAAGAAAGAATAAGTTAACACGAAGAAGAGAGAAGCCATACGGATGAACCTTAAGGCCAAGCAGAAATGGACAAAACTAAATGACTATGTCATCAGCCAGTGAGCCATCTAATTTGAGAGAGATTGGCTGATTTTTGAGCCATCTCTTAATTAATTATGAATGATCTCATCCAAATTAATCTAATGCACATAAATTCCTAACAGAGGGAAAGAAGCAACGACCAAAGACTCTTCCAGTATCAAAATATTATACCCCTTATCCCAAAAGCCTACATAGAACAAATACACGTAAGCAGTTTGGCAGTGATTGGTTCGTCCACGTCATCATACACATAGCCAAATTTCTCTCTCTCTCTCTCTCTCTCTCTCTCTCTCTCTCTCTCTGCAGCATGTAATTAACAGTTAATTTGACTAATTACCTTCTCTGTGTTTCCTTTCTTTATATATACACCTCTCTTGTCCTCCTTTTTCTTAATTAGCTCTGATCACAATTATTCTGACTTGAGCTTCTTCAGTTCTCTCTCTCTCTCTGTTTCTTTGTGTTTGTTTCTCTCTCTAGATCTTTTCAAGGAAATTGAAACATGAGCAACATAAGCATGGTGGAGGCAAAGTTGCCACCTGGGTTTAGGTTTCATCCAAAAGATGATGAACTTGTGTGTGATTACTTGATGAAGAAGGTGACACACTGTGATTCCCCTCTCATGATTGACGTTGATCTCAACAAGTGTGAGCCTTGGGATATCCCTGGTGTGTTATCTCTCCCCCACTATCATTCTGTGCTTTCCTTTTTATGATTATTTTTGCACTTTTCATTTGAGCTATTTTCATTTAGTGAAAGTTATAACTTGTTAGTCTGCAAATTTGTTTCTGTGAAAAGGATTCATGTTTTTCCCAATTGAGGAAGATGGCATAGAAAATTTTTTTGGGAAAAATGAAAATTATCCCCCCTTCAGCTTCTGGGTAGATATATTTATTACCTATAAATTATTAATTTTTATAATCAATCCCTTTAAATTTTAGATAAATAATAAATTACACTTATATAAAACTTTTTTGGATAGTTTTGATAGTAATTGAAGTGTCATGTTATATTGACACAAAAAAAAATATGTAAAGATCACATTTATAGATTTTCCTATTCATATTGGACAAATAAACTATATCAAAATATCTCTAAAATAGAAAAAATTAAAAAAATAAGACATAAGTTAAATTACTCCTAAATTTGAGCCATTAAGACTTATACATTATGTTTGACTTTTTTTACATATAATTTCATGTCAAACGAGTACGTTTACTTTCTTAAATTAATCACAAAATAGATGTTAGATGTTAAATACGACTATTAAAAATTTGAAATGGTTGATTACAAAATTAATAGTTTATAGATATTAAATGCAATTATTTAAAATTGAAAAGGGTAATTAACATTTTTTTCAAAATATTTTAATAACTTCATATTTTTTGTATAACAATTTTGTATGAATTCTTCAAAAATTATATAATTTTATGTTTCTCTTAGAATTTTCGATATTTGATATTCTCAAATTAAAATTTTTGACTCTGCCGCTTTCTAGAACTCCTTTTGGAAAAATAGCGATACTGGGCTCATTCCATTGTAAATTTTGAAGAATACCATGGAGGGTGTGATACAGAGTCCCTGGATTAAGTTTCTCCTCTTTGTTCTCCTCCTTTTTCAAAACATGCCATTAAGGATATGTTTTTTTCATTTGTTTCTCTTTGCTATTATGGTTGGTAAAGTCCAAATGGAGTTGTGTTTTTTTGAGGCTTCAGCTATTTGGTAGTGTTGCTCCTTCTGATAGGAGGGGAAATCACTCCTTGTTTTATCTTTTGGCTGTGTGCGTTTGATGAAAACAACTGGAATGCCTATGATATAAGATCCCATTCTATGCATTCAACTTGTGTAGGGTTCGTGGGCTGATCCATTTATGAGGTTGATAGACAAGTGATACCTGCCAACCATGTCTACGTGATAGCCTCCTAGCTACTTTGTATTTTTATTTTTCTGACAAATCTTTCATTATCATTATAGTCATTGTCTTTATCACTTGCATCTTAAATTTGATTTTTATTATTAATATTTTTAAAAATTTAAAAATTTATAAATATCATCATAGATTCTCATATAAAAAAACTAGAAACACACTGACATCAGAGTTTTTCAAATGAAAAAAAAAATGGGAAAGCCTCCATCTAACCACCTTGCTTGCTATGATATGATGTTGTATATATCTTAATTAATAATGGAAGGGTTAGAATTTCAAATCTTTTGTAAGATAAATATCAGAAATTATTTAAGCTTTTTTTTTTTTTTTTGGCCTTTTGAATTATAATCTTGATATTCAGTCCTGGGTCTACATGTTTACTGTTGGAATATGATTAATATTATCAAAACCACCATGTGAAGCTTGGTTATTATCCTATCTTTCCAGCGACATATGAATAGTTTCTTCAATAATTTGAAACCATAAAAATTGCATCAAATTAATGTATAAACACAAGTGGCTTCATTCAATTCTTGCATGATAAAGATTTCCATTTAATTTGTTTGATGTTGAAAATAGGACTTATATATACATGTATGCATGCTCATACATCAAGAGAAGGATTTATAGTTGTTTGGAAAAATCTTGATCTTGTATGCAAAAGAAGTGTTTTTTTGTGAAAAGAATTCTAATTTTAATAATTACAAATTCTGAACTTTGGAAAAAAAATATTTATTATATGTTCTAAAAATTGAAAATTTTAAATTTTGTAAAAAAAGAAAATGCCCAAATTTGTAAATGTGTTCTGAACTCTGCAGCCAGACATGCTATATTACCAATAGATAGCAGGCTTGGATGGGAAGCTCCCAAAATTATGTATGGGCCATATTGCAATGTTATTTGAATGGTTTTAGCATAATTTAGATATTTATATCAGCTTCAAAGCTTTTTGCCTGAAGTGACACATTGAAATTGTCCTATTTAAAGTATTGGCCAATGATTTTCATGATATTGCAGCCATTTTCTTTGCAACCACACGCGTGTACACAAAACTTTATTAACTTAATTTCAAACTCATGAAAATGAACTCTCACCTTTATCCTCTCTTTATCCAATCAACTCTTATCCCCACTCTTCATCAAATACTGTACTTTCATATAAAAAATAATTTATATTTTATGCATTAACAATATAATTATCTTTATATCAACGATAAATAAATATATGACAACATTTTGTGTGTTATTAGTATAAAAATAAGTATATGATTAATACATAAAATGAATAAAAAAAAGTCTAACATTGAGAGAGGTTTAACTTTCTCACTACTCAAATATGCATTTTCCTAATTTTTCTAACTTTTTTTTTTTTTATATTTCTTCACTTATAGTTTTTCTTCTATTGAAATTTTGCTTAAAAGGAGATTATTTAGGGGAGTATTTCAGAAAATAAAAAATCCTCCTCCTTTGATTTTTCTGGCCAGAAATGAAGGATCAATATTAATGGTTTGGTGTGCTGGGCCACGTGTCTCAGTTTACATTATTTTGAAATAATATCACTGTTTGATAATGAAATCAGCATAATTGGTTTTGTATTTTTCTACCCGCTAGCCTTATACGTATAGATTACCAATTACATAGACAAATAAGAAGAAACAAAAATAATTAATGGAAGAAGCTGCAACTTACAATGATATATATGAGGCCTATATATATATATATATAAATGGTAGTAATTAGAATCATTTGTATTTTTGTAAAATTCAATAATGGCTCCCAAATAAATATCATAAATTGGGTAGTTTTCCTTTTTTGTAATATATATATCTGAAATATCAAGGTAGCATACATAGGATATAAATAAATTCATATAATATCTTTACCCTATGATTGTGGGCACATTTAAGTTGCTGATTTTGTAAATCTAAGAGATAATATTGTTAATTTCATGTGATCAATATAAGAATCTTAGTCATAGTTGACTTATGAATAAATCCCATCCATAATTATTGACCTTAGCTAACTGCACATTAATTTTTCTCAGACCCCATTAATTACTTTTGTTTTTATAAACACTAAATAGTACCATGTTGCTATTAAATATTTACTGACTTTGTTTTCTAATGAATAATTTTATATTGTATATTGATTAGTGATTTAATTAATTTGTTTATTTATTTATTGTTGCAGTCACAGCTTGTGTGGGAGGGAAGGATTGGTATTTCTATACACAGAGAGACAGGAAGTACGCAACTGGCCTAAGGACAAACAGGGCAACAGCATCGGGTTATTGGAAGGCCACTGGGAAGGACAGACCTATCTTTCGGAAGGGCACCCTTGTTGGGATGAGAAAGACTTTGGTATTCTACCAAGGAAGGGCACCCAAAGGGAGAAAGACTGATTGGGTCATGCATGAGTTTCGCCTTGAAGGTCCTCTTGGCCCTCCCAAAGTTTCTTCTTCCAAGGTACATCATATTTTTAAATTTTGATGTGCGATTATTGACGTAGATTGTTTTATAATCATGATTTTTTGTAATTTTACATTATGATAATTATTTTTTATATTTATCTATAATTTTATTAATTATAATATAATTATAATTTCAATTTAAAAGCATGATTTATATTAATTTTTGTGTTACTTTTTCATAATTTTTTTATGATTAACATAAGAGAGTCATTGTTTTTAATATGAGAGATTTAAACACGGATCTTCTAGCTTACAGAGAAAAGTTCTTGATTAATAAACTATTGCTTTCTTCGTCTTTTTGTTTTGATATATAACTTTTTTTTTTAGAGGAAATGGAGGGTTTGTTTTATCACTTTCAAGAAATGGTCAAGTTTGGACAACAAATCATTATGAATATTCACAGAATATTCCTTCTCTATTTTCCCTTTTAATGGCTTTTGTAATTTTATTTTTCCTTTTCTTTTTTTTTTCTTACATAAATGATGGAGGGAGGTTATGATTGCAAATAATTGTTGAAGACTTTGACTTTGTAGAATTATTTTATGCTTTCTACCAAAACCAAATTTGTTCACTTTTGGCCATTGGCTAGAATGTGACTTCAAAAAGATATTGGTAGCTGACCTAAGAAGATCCTCTTCCATATTTTTTATTAACCAAACTTATCTAAGCCAATATGTATTCTCTGAACTTCAAAGAAAAAGAGGAAAATATCTATTTAGATCACAACCATGTGATTATAGAAGGATTATTTTCTCTTGCTCAATTTATTGTCTCACAAGATTAGTTGACAATTATTTTATTTTGTAAGATAATATAATTTAAAAATTATGTATAGGATTTATACATTCCTTGAGGCTCGAATAATCAGGAATCAATCTTATTATTAGATTATCATTTGTATTGAAAAAAGTATACATGTAACATTATCACTTTTGATAAAAAAATCTGATGCCGATTGTTGTGGGAGGATATGAATTTTGGAGTTCTACTTTTTTCACAGAGTGAAATGATTGTGAATAAGTTTTAGTTGTGTAAATAGTATGAGACTTGATTGAATACCTTGTCATCCTCTAACATGGATAATTTGGATTTTGTATCTATACAGGAAGATTGGGTTTTGTGTAGGGTATTCTACAAAAACAGAGAAGATGGTGACAAAGTAAGCATGGGAAGATGCTATGATGACACAGGCTCTTCATCTCTTCCTGCGTTAATGGACTCTTACATAAGTTTTGACCAACCTCAAGCTCATTCTCAAACCTATCTAGATCATGACAATGAGCAAGTGCCCTGCTTCTCCATTTTCTCTGATCATCAAAACCAAACAAGCCCTTTTTTCAACCACATAACCACCATGGAGCCAAACTTGTTATCTGCCAACAAGAATTTTAATGCAGCCACTTATAATGGAGGAGGCACAGGGTCTTATTTGGACCCTTTTCCCTGTGACAGAAAGGTCTTAAAAGCTGTTCTGACTCAGCTGACAAGTATTGAAAGAAACCCTCATAACCCTAATCGCAAAGGGTCACCAAGTTTAGGTGAAGGAAGCTCTGAGAGTTACTTATCTGACGTGGGCATGCCCAACATATGGAACAATTACTGATTTTAATGGCTTCCATTAATATTCTTAGACTTAATTTCTTGGTGTGGCTTCCTCAAAAGATTAGAGCCTCTTCTACCATTCAAAAGAAAAACAAATGGGAAGAGGATATTAAAACCATTATTTTAAGTATAATGGTGAGTAATTATATATATTTTTTATATTATACCCTTCCATGATATGTCCCACTATATTAGCAAATGGGACTTGTATAATTGATACTTATATATATATCTGTAGTTAATATTAAATATTAGTGAATGAAAGCTTAATTCATGTTGTTATTTTATAATCATGTTATTAAGTTTGATGATTATATTGTATTTTAATTGGCACGTACGTAATTTTACATTTGAAGAGTTGCTTTTGATTCAGGATTTCTAATCTTTAAGTGTATATTAATTACAAAGAATTTTAAATAATTTACAAGAAGTTATAGATTTGTATATATAATTTTTTTCTATGATGTAATTGTACTAAAAATATGCTCAAAAATCAAATTGAAATATCAAAAGCATATAACAAGAAAGATTTTAAAAATTTGCAATATTTGTGTGATACAATATTCCAATTATATAAATCATTATTGGCTATACAATCAATATGATGCCCTTTCCCTACCCAAAGAAGAAAGGCCAAAGGTATCATGAATAATTCTGTTATCAATTTGTCTCACCATATCAATTGCAATAATTGACTACCAAAACTAACAGAGCAGTGTGAAACGAATATATTTCTTCTGTCTGTACAAGAAATAGTTTATGTTAATATCTATTCACAACACAAATGAAAACAATACATAGCAGATTTGATGATCTTGACATTTATAAAATATAAACTTTAAAATTTAGAAAGAAATTAATTAAATATTTATTTCAAATAATTTATGTCACAGTTTGTAATATAGTGATGGTTAATATATATTTTCTTTTTCCTGTTAGGCAGTGGCGGTACAGCAAAATAAGGAGAGAAAATGGGGTAAAGTGACACATGGAAAACATATTCCTTTCTTTTGAATTTTCTCAGCACCTTTTAATTAATTTTGGTAAAAATATAGAATATAATACCAAACACAAGAAAACAAAGCAAATAGATGGGAATTCAAGCAAAAAATTTGGTCTATAACTGTCATTTTCACATATATGTGTGTGTGTATGTGGATCTAATAGGAGGAGACAATTGCAAAGAGGGAACAAGAAATCCTTATGATCTCAGCCTAAGGATTCGCTGACTAATTATACTTTTAAGGCATCGTTTGGTTACTTCTATTTCAAGAGTAGGGTTTTCTTTCTTTCATTTTTTATTTAATATCTTTTGTTTTAACTTACCTCCAATTAACACTAGCAACTAAGGTTTTAAATTGCAGTCCATAATTATAACAATGATTTTTTGTAATTTTACACATTAACAGTCATTTTTTATATTTATTCATAATTTTATTAATAATAGTATAACTGTAACTGCTACTACAACTACAATTTAAAATCGTGTAAGCAATCAACATGTATTTATTGGCTACATTCATGATTTTGCTTAAAAAACACTACTTTGGCTGATGACCTTAATTATTTTTGTTTGCTAATCTAGCTTGGTGACCTTTATTTTTAGTACTTTAGATCGTACCTAGCCATTATCATCAACTACCCTAGTGTAAGAGGTTTCCTATATAGCTCAGTACATATTGGCATATTGTTCCAAAAAACAGAAATATGACATTTTGTATTAAGAATAATGAATGAAATAATAAATTCTCAAATAACGAAGATAATTATAAATGATTACTAAATGTTGTTATAAGAATATGGTTTTTCAATTCAATAAGACTTATCTAAGAATAGAATTTCTTCTTAATTTTTATAAGATACAAATCTTTTCATAAATCACGAATCTTCTCTATAAATTTCAAATCATTTTCAAAGATCATAAACTTTCTTTACATATTATGAGTTTTTTTTTTCATATATGTGAAGTGTTTAATCCTAAATGTAAATTAAGGAATATAAAGAGAATAATATTAATATAAAAATATTGACTTGTTACTTTTAGTTAAATAATACCTCTACATGTCTCACTTGTAGAATTAATGGAAGTATTTATAAGAAAGTTAAGACCTTTAACCTTTAATATAGCTATTTATAAATCTTTATCCACATTTAAACACCAAATTCATTATTCAAGACTATTAAAATAAATTTAATTTATGATATTAAATTTATTCATTTAGAATTTCATGTTAAGTGTATAAAATTATACATATTAAATTTCTTTACATTAAATAAATAGAATAATTTATCTTAAATTTCTCTATATTAATTGAATTAAAACTCTTTTTAAAATTAATAAAATTAATATTTATAACTATTAAAATTCTTATAAATATTATAATTGAATTTTCTGTTGCCACGAAAGAAAGATATGAAAAAGAAGTATACAAAACTTATATGTTTATGACCTTGTATAATATTATATATACAAAATTTGACAATTCTAATAAACGGAGATTAAATGGTTACACTTCAAATTTTCTTTCAAGCAATTTCAAGAGTTTACTTACAATTGTACATATCACTTTGAATATAAATATCCTTGAAATATCAATAACTCTCCCTATATTTGTCAAGCTTAATTCTGTTTAAAATATGATAGTTGAATATAAATTTTTTTAGTTTAAAAAAATATATGTTGAAATTAATTATAATTACATATAATTAATTTGTGTTGACTTTCCAAATTAAGCAGGATGTCATTGATTTGATTCTCGTCATTAAATTTCTGGTTAGCATGGCTTTCTCATACTTAATTTTGATATATTAACAACGAAAAAAATTCAAATCCAAGATTCCCAGTAGACTTCTTTAACCCTTTAACAGTAAAACAAATATAAATTTATACAAGTAGCGTAAATGTCAACTCACAATAGTTACTAGGTCATAGAATTCTAGCTTCATTGTTTCAACTTTGCATGTTAGACTTTTCTCTGGCTTCTAATTATCCTTAATTAGTTGTAAATCTTTGTTTTTGCATGCACCGACAGCCTTAAACTTTCAGGTTAAGCAACTTTCAACATCAATTAGTTAAAATTCAATGCCTTGACTTTCCATGTTTTCAAGCTAAATGGAATATCAATCTCTGATTTTGGCACATTCTAAGGAAACACTTGACATTGATTAAGATGATAATATATATGATTCATACATTATGCAATGTAAAAAAAGCAAAATAATATAAATAGATATTATTTTTTTTTAAAAATATAAATATAATATGTTAATGGCTCTGTTTTTAAGGATAAATTTATTTACAAAGATACTAATTAATTTATATATAAAAGAATTAATCTTCCTTTAGCATCTAATCATATTTGAACTTCTATATGATGTTTCTTATACCAACATTTCATTATTAGAATACAAACACTTTGATACAACCACACAAGGGTAATAGTGATAAGTTTTGAAACAAACAAAACCAAATCTTGGCCTCTTCCTATGAACAGTGGAAATGCAAGTGGCCTTAATTATTGGCATTTTGGATATATATCCTTCAACTCATTGACATGAGAGCATCGGTGTGTCTCCTTTTCAATGCACAAGATTGCAAGTGATTGCTTCCTTTTCTTTCTTTTTCTTTCTTTCTTTTTTTAAGGATGAAAGAATCATTTCAATGTAAATAAGAACTGTGTTAGCATCATTTTGATGCGAAATAAGGATAGTATGTAAGAAATAGGGTCACGACGTTGAAAGTAGAGATTGAGTTTAGGACGTGGAGCCTTAAAGTCTAAATAGCATCTCTGCATTCCATTTTATACGTTAACTGATATGGCATATTGTTGAAAGCAACTTACAACCTAACCCCGATTCCATATGCGATAACTACAAAATTTGATGTGTGTGAATAAGTCTATTTCATGTTCTATCATTCATTTCGTCTAACAAGCATGTGGCAATGAGAGAGTGAACGGTGAATTATGGAAATATCTTTACTCTTGTGTATGTATATCTCAGTCTCTTGTGTGTAGAGTTGAAAATGAATTGAGCATATTCATAAATCACTCCTGATTTCACTCAAAAATTGACTTGATAAGTTAGATTCATAAATTAAATGAGTTAAATCTGAATTTAAAAGATTAGCTCTTTTGTTGAATAAATTAAATTCGATTTATAATTAATTTAATTTATTGGATCTATAAACGAATTTAATAAATTAATTACATTTATAAATATTTTTTAATAATATTTATAAAATAAATTATGATATTAAATATAATATTATATATTATGTAATATATTTAAATAAATTCAAATAGCATTTTTTATATGATTTTAGATTAAATGAATTAAATTAGTTGAATTGATGAACCAATAATACAAATTGACTTGGTTAATTTTAATCTAGATTAACCTATTTGATATTTTGATTTATTTAATTAAACCAATTAAGTTAATGGGTTGAATGGTTTACAAATTTAATTTGAGTTAAATTTAAATAAAAAATTCTTGATTTATTTAAATATAAGGCAAGTTTCAAGTCCAGTCTTGTATCCACTTTTGCTTGTGTGTGTTCACAGTTTCACTCACTTGTGCATGCAATGAAAGCTTAAAGGTTTAAATTTAGAGTTTTATGTGTATTGTTCAAACTCTTCACTCCTATTTGTGTTCTAGTGCCTAGTTATATTTTTGAAGTGCAGCGGTGATGAGTATTCTTAGATTGGTCTATGTAATAATCGTGATCATTTTTTCTGTTGAGCGATTTTAAGAGTATATTCTTTTTTATTAATTTAAGGTGAAAATGTAAATTATCTTTTTAATTTTGGAGTAGTTACATTTAACTCTTACAAACTATTAATTTCTTGCAATTAACTTCTTTTATTTTGGGATAATTATATTTAGCACCCAATATCTATCTTGTGAGCAATTTGAGACAGCAAGTTTGCTCGATTTAACACAAAACTTTATAGGAAAATTAAGAATAGTGTGAAAGCCTTGCAGCTCAAACTTGAAAGTAATCTGACTTGTGTATTATTTTTTTCAATTTTTCTCATTTGGATATATTTTAATCATTTTGATATGATTTCCTTGTCTAGTGTGAGTAGGAAAGTTTATTATTACAATTTTTATATTTTTATCTTCACGATAATATAACATGCCGTTTAGATTCCTCTCGGAACTATGAGAAAAGACTTTATGTGGATATAATTTATCATTCATCTAGAGGTAAATGAGGTTAATTGTAATAATTAATAGTTTGTAGATATTAAATATAATTAATCTAAAGTTGAAGGAGATAATTTGGATTTTCCCTTGGCTTAATGTATGTATTAGAGTTTTATCTTATAACGAAATTCAAAAGCTTGAGACAGACAAGCTCCGAGTCGTTATAGTTGTTTAGTGCCTCATTAATTCCTATATATTTGTTAATCCTAACAACTGATGCTAGCTAGGATATTTCGCAAATGGAGGATATTTACCTTGTAAGAGAATTAGACTTTGAAAAATACAAGATGTTCGAAAAAAAAAAACAAGTTTCCTTTAATTAATACAACAACATAAATCTTAGTTTCCTTTAATTGAGACAAGAACATAAATCTTAGTGTCATTATATTCTATAAAAGCCCATATTTTCAATAAAATTATTAAGATAAGATTCCTTTTTATGAAGTCTCTTAGTTTTATTAATCTATCTCTACATCTTTACAAATATTAATCGAATGGGGACCATAGCACTTCTGCATAAAGAAATAACAGTGAGGCAAAATTTCAATCGGGGCTGGGCTACATAATTTAGTCTCTATCTCAACTTAGGTCAAATTTCCATTGTCCAAATAGCCCAAAAAAAAATAACCAGCCCATTTTTAGAAACAAGATACCAAAGTAAAAAAACACACAGAAAAAAGAAACAATACACAGTGGGCAGATCAAACTCATTAATCTCTTTTCAGATTTAATCTAATTACACTTATATTTTTTATTTTAGAAATATAAACTTATCTTTTTTATTTTTATTTTGTTTTTTGCAGTAACGAAGGCGAGTCTTAAATTTTATAGGGAAAAGTGATAAAAAGTTTAATAAGAAAAGAGATTATTCTACAAGGCAAGAGATTGAATAGGTTCAGTAGCATAATTGACTTAAGAGAAAACATCCAAGTCTTGTACTATTTTATAGAAGGAGAACAAAATCATCACAATCTTTATAAATCAACTAATTACAATATCAAATTATAAAAATGCAATCCCCAATAGCACATCTCTTATAATAAATAATTATATTCCCATAGATTTGACAAAATCCGAATATTCAACACTCTCTTAAGCTTAAGCTTAAGCTTATCTAAGATTAAGCTTGGAGTTATTAAAATATTAAAATTGAACATAAAAATGAGATTTCATCTTCAAAAGATTTATAGGGAGTAGTAAAAGGTGAGCACTCCCCAGAATCTAGATGTCATAGTTAGGGAATTGACCATCGAAGCCCAAAAGATAAAAAATATAACATATTAACACATGGCAAAAATTGTGATAGCTGGAATGATACTTTAGATGCAAAAATATGATAGTCAAAATGATACATTGGCTTAAAAAAATGTAATAGTTGGAATGACACATCTACTAAAAAAAAATTGATAGTCGAAATGATATATCAAGTGAAACAAAAAATGTGATAGCTATAATTACACATTGATTGAGAAAGGAAACTTGCCAGAATAGACACAGTGAATAAAATTTGAAAGTTGAAAGCCAACATTTGGTAGAAACTAAACTAAGGAATAAACATAAGAGCTTCATAACTCATCAATAAATAATCACAAACATCATGTAATTCATTGATAAAACCAAAACTTTTATGATGACAATTTAACGTTTTTGAGATTGTCAAAAGTATGATACTTCAAAGGTCTCAAGATGGATGATACTACTCCGATACCATCTTAAATTTTATGGGGGAAGAGTGATAAAAGAGTTAAATAAGAAAAGATATAATTCTAAAAGACAAGAGAATTGAATAGATTTATTAGCGTAATTGGTTCAAGAGATAACATCTAATCCTTATACTACTTTATAGAAAGAAAAAACATAATCACAATCCATATAAATTAGCTAATTACAATATCAAATTACATGCATATAATCCCTAATAATCATAACTATATCCCTTTAATCAACAATCATATCACCACAGATCCAAGACAATCTAATAATTCAACAGTGAGTATAAATTTAAAACAGAGAAAAAGAGAAGTGAGTGTATATTTTTAAAAATAAAAGAGTATGAATATAATTGAGTTAAACCTTGAAGGAGGTGAGTATAATTTGCTCAAATTCAAAATAACATCCTTTGCGAGGTTTACGACCACAACAAAATTTTTTTGTCTTAAGGATGATCTATGAAGGATAAAAAGGGTAAATTACAATTTACCCACTCATGGACTGCCACTATTTCATTTTATCCACATGTGATTTAAAAAATGACAAGTTGTCCATTTGTGGTTTGCTCAATTAGTATATAACTCCCTGCATCCAAAAAATTAACAAATTCTCACATACCACTTCTTTATCAGATTATTTTCTTTCTTTCATAATTGGTAATGCCCTAAATCTTAAATCCAACCAAAATGACAAAATCAATAAATCATAATACAAAATTACCTTATGAGTTCTCTGAGTTTGGAGGCTAAAGATTGAGAGTCTGAAGCTTTAGGAGTATATTATTCATCATAAAATTTGAATAAGCCACAAAACCCACATTGAAGGAATTGTGCTTGTGCACTTTATTATGCTTACATAGGAGAAAAATAAGCTCTTTTGCTTCTTTGTTCTACTGTATTTGGGTAAAGAATTATCACATAAAAATAAGTTCAAAAAATAATTTATCATATAAAATATGTGCAAATGAAATTGTTAATTATGTGTATATAATGTGCAAGTGACAAAATATGACATTTTAACTTTATATCTTATGATTTAATAGAAGATGGATATTTGCACGAAATTATTTTTGCTTTTGAAAAGCTCAAATTGAGTTATATGGATGGATTATTAACGATGGACAAGGATAAACAGCTAAATAAGTTGATGAGGAGTCTCTGCTTATGATGGCTGTGGACTATCATAGGATGTATTCTCACTCTAAAAGTAAAGGAAGAAATCTCTAAGTACTATTTTTGTCTTGAGCAATTACTATTAAAATTATATGATAAATTTTGTGTGATTGAGGACCCATTTATTGTACCTTTCGAATTTTTTACTGAAATTTTTTATAACAAATTCTCATATATTGATGCACAACATATTTATTGTACTTTCAACTTTGATACTATTTATTTGTTAAGATGATTTATTTATAGAATTATGTTATTATTTGAAAATATATTATTATTTATATTATGGTCATGTAATTGGGAGTTTGCCTATCGTGAGATCAATTACAATTTAGTGGTAATTAAATGAACAAATTTTGGGAGAGTAATATATTGATAGTGTACTTACTCTATTGGTGTAACATTATTAATATATTTTACCATAATATAAATACTAAATTGGATATTGTGGTTCTATAATTTTAAATGCCATATTGATGTTAAATTTTAAAAATACAATATTTGATCTTGTATTATATTCTAAAATCTTAAAATGACTTATTGGTGCTAGATTTTAGAATATAATATTATTTTTAATTGACTTACTTATTTACTATAATTCGAGACCTTTAGTCACGATTATAGTGAGTAAGAGGTAGAGAAAAATTGCATAGTCTTTACCTATCGAGAGGAAATATATAACATGGTTGCATTTATGTGCATCATGAATATTCATTATGAGTATTTTCATAAAATTCCTCCAACTCTTTTATGTTCATGCAATTAATTATTATCATTATTTTTATGGGACCAATTGTGAGGATTGAGAATCTCTAAAATTATTTTTGGCTATCATAAATTGATTATGATCAATATTTCTTATGATTATGTATCCACCTATTATGGTACCATTTATAATCAATTTCTTGTGTATGATAGTTTTTGTTTAAAAATTTTGTGTGAGAGGTTAATATGTGACATTAACATATTAATTATGTTAATTTATAATCACAATATTTAGTTTTAAAAGATGTTATTTTTTCAAGTTTACAAAATCGATGAATTTTTAATTTACATTATTTTGGCATAAATAATATTGATATTTAAAATTTTTTGATTCATGCATGTTAATTGTTTTATTAAACTTGACAAGTGATTTTGATAAATATTTAATGTCGAATTAGTATATGTGACTTTTGATTGATTGTGTGTCCACTTATCATGGAGCCAGTTATGATAAATTAAAATAAAAATTATTTTATATACTAAGGAAGTATTTTAATTATATATGTGTGTGATTTGTGAATTATATAAATAATGTACATGCTCTATCGATATGACATTATTTGATATAATTATGAGATCCTTAAAAAAAAAAACTCTCAGAATAATATGATTCCATTTCTATGGAATGCGACCCTATTTTGTATGAGACAAATTTTGGAATCATTTTTTTTTTGTTAGGATTGGGTGATATGTCTAATTATTTAACATGAATCAAATATTGAAATTATATTTTGATCAACTTTTACTTGTTTCAAAGAACCTATAAAGTAGGATTTTAAATAGGTTATTTTGGAAAATCATGTTACATATATATGTTGATGGTAAAATTTGGTAAGCCCAAATCTTAGTCAATAGAACAGTTCTTGAAACCCCAAATTACAATCTGGTTGTATATGTATTAGACAAATGCATAAAGCAAAAGAAGGAGAGGAAGAACAGGGAGAAGACAGTAGAGATTTTTTTAACCTGGTTCTACTAAAATCCTTTGTTTGGATTCTTACATCCACGATATTTCAATTTCTCTCTTGGAAATTTGGCAGAATTATAGTGTTTTTCCAGAAGATCTTTTTTTGTATCTGTTCCTCGCCCTTTTATAGAGGCTGAGAGGTTACAAATATAATTTAATAAATTATAAATCTGTTACATTAAATAATAAATGTATTAACAATTTAGACTTCTGCAAGTAAGCTTTTTATAGATTGTAGGTTGGCTTCTGCAGACTAATTTCTACGAGTGGGCCCTGCAAGTTAGTATCTGTAGGTTAGTCTCACGAATTGATATTGGCTGGGGGGGAATGTTAGAGGTCATCTATAGAGCTAAGACCTACAACCTTGAGATCCTGTCCTAGGGTTGGTACTAACTTTTGATCAGCATTATCGAGCTTGAGTAGGGCGAACTGCTGGCCATGTGAGTTAGGGCTCATTTCTAGCTAGTCAGGGCTACTGCCTTGGCCTTGTCTTGTGTCTCAAGCTCGCGGCTGGCGAGCTAGTGCCTCTGTCGAGTGACCTCAGTTCTTGGATGATCTAGGCCTCTTCTGGTTAGACTTACCCCTTGTTGGACTTTTTCCAGCCCATTTTGCATTACCTAAACACACCTACAACATTAGTTCCCCTAACTTTTAGTCTGCTTTTTGGATTGGGAGTTATAGTTTGCTGGCAAGGTCCTTGTTTGCAGTCTGCAGTGTTGTCATTTCAAGCTTAAATCTTTCACTTCATCTGCACTAGGTCATACCTCTTACTGTACATGTTTCGTAGCCGTTGGCATGGCAGCCTTGGTTTCTCCTGAATCGTTCGATCAAGAATAGCCAGATATCCTCTGGATCCTTCGATGAAGCCAGTCTATTCTATATAAGATGTGAGAAACCCTTCTTCCTTCTTCCTAGAATGACTTGATGGGTTCCTTAGTTAAGCCCTCTATGTTTCTGATGGCCTGGTTTTTTGATGAGGCATGTATGGCCTGCTGTATAGAAAGTTTCTACGAATAATTCTTCTTTGGGGATTTTGGTAAATCTTACACAGATCTTTGATTATTTCCTCTTGATTTTTTATAACTTCCTCATGGTTATGCCATGAAACTCAGCCTTTCCAGCCTCGTCTTTTCACCTCTTTTGAATTCTTAATACGTGCTAGGGTGAGATGACTAAGAAGGAGCTTTTGGCCGAGGAGGACGACAAGAAGAAGATTGAGGAGCCAACGTGCTCATTGACCCTTCGGCTAGTTGGAGTTCAGCTCATTCTTTTCATAATATGATAGCTGTAGGCTTATTCTGATTTATACTTTAAATATTCTGATGTAAATTTACCTCGTTAAGTGAGGCTTTTAATGAATAAGCTTTCTTTATGAATGTTGTGTTGTATGTTTTGTATATGACAGCTAAATGAAATATTTAGATGACCAATCAGTCATATTTTTTTTATTAATAATGAATCTGAGCATTGGAGTGCCCCTGTTGGTAATGGGTAAAGTGCCTAAGTAGGGCGCATAAGAGCTACGCCTCAGCTAGCACAAGTTCAAACACTTAGGTAGGTCGCACGAGAGCTGTGCCTAGTAGTAGGTTGCATAAAAGTTACGAGCAGTAAGTCATATGAAGGCTGCGAGTAATAGGTCATATGCGAGCTGCGAGCAATAGGTCGCATGTGAGCTACGCCTTACGGGCCGTACCACAACAATCTTGTTGCTTAGGGAGCAGTATGAGTTTGACTCTACCAGTAATCTTGTTGCTTAAGCAAGTCACAAGAATGTGCTCTTGGCTAGTAGTTTTGTTACTTGGTAGGTGGCAATCTTGTTGTTGAAAAGGTGGTAATCTTGTTACCGAGGTGGCAATCTTGTTGCCTAAAAGATGGTAATCTCATTATCAGGCTAGCAATCTTGTTGCCTGGCAATTTTATTGCCTAAAAGATGGTAATCTCATTATTGGGATGGCAATCTCGTTGCCTGGCAAGTCGTGCACGTTCGAACTTTGTCTGCTCCAAGAATGACTTGCCTCATTGTATAATACTTCACTGAAAATTCATTCAACGATTAGTAAAAAAATTCAGAATGCTTTCATTAATTTCTACATTACATTATAGAATTAGAAAATGGTCTTCATTGTTAATGCCTGCTCCTGATCAGGCATCTCGTTGGGTTTGCCGAAATTGCTGCCCCGAAGGCTTTACCACGTAATCTTGTAAACGACCTTTTTTGATGAGCTCCTCTATGGCATCCTTGAGCGTCCAGTACTTCAAAGTGTTGTGTCTAATCTCATTATGGTAGGCACAAAACTTATTTCTGTTGCTTCTAAGCTTATTAGGAGTCGTTAAGGGTGGAGGCTTCCTAAAGTCTTCCTTATCTTTCTCTGCTACAAAGATCCTATCTTGTGTGTCAGATAGGATGCTATAGCTATTATGGCGACCTTGATGCTGAGGTTACCTATTTTTAGACTTCTTCATAGTCTGATTATCAGAGTGGTCACTCTGACCTTCCCTGCTCCTCTTTTTATTTTAGATGGGTCTGTCCATCTCATCTTTCTGATTGGGTTTCCCTGACCCAAAAGTTTTTTCCACTTGATCTGGTTGGTAGCTCATTGATAGAACTTAGTTAAATCTTTTACCAGGGACTTGTATAAATTTTTATATAGCTTTCCGTTTTTGCGGAGTCCTGCAAAGATTATTGTCAAGATGCTTTCCTCTGAGGGATTATCTATCGAATTGGCTTCATGCGTAAATTTAGTGATGTAATCCTTTAGTGATTTATGCTTACATTGAAAGATCATCGCGAGGTGACAGAGAAGTGTGAGCTACCTTTTCAACGTTCGGTACTAGTTGATGAATTTCTGTTGACATTCTTCTTAACTATTAATGCTGCAAGCTGGGAGATTTCTAAACCATGTACGAGGTAAGTCCTTGAGTGTAGTTGGGAAGACATGGCATTTCACCATAGGATCGGTTGTTTGGAGATCCATCTAGACATTGAATGCGTTCAGGTGGTCATATGGGTTGCTATCCCTATCATATGGCGGGATCGTGGGAATTTTAAATTAGTAAGGGAAGGGCTGTGTTTCAATCTTTTTGGAGAATGGCCTCTTTTCCTCATAACGAGCTTGGTTGCCTTGAGCTCAAGGACATTCCTTTAGCCGCTCTATCTTCTGAAGCAGCTCCTCCATCATCAGGCCTTCTATTTCAGATTACTGGCCAGAAGATTGTTAGTTCCTTATTCTTCCCTGTTCATGGGAGTAGTGACCTGGGGTATGCTCTCAGTTGGTCTTGTTCAAGCTTCCTGCTTAATGTGAACTCTCACATTACTGATCATCATGATTTCCATGAGCTCAACAAACTCCTGACTTCATCCACCGATTGGTGGAGCAAGTTGAATTAGAGTGCCGATGTGTTTGTCTAGTTGACCTTTCCTTTTGGGCTCCTTCACGTAGCTACTGGAGTTGTGCAGTGACATCAACTTGCTTTTGTGTGCCTAAAGTTTGTGTTTGTGCCATCACTTTAATCGCTTCAACCAGCTCTCTCACTCCGTTATGAATGTTTGTTGAGGTTGGTGATGTGTCTGCACTCTATCAGTTTTGAGAGCTACAGCAAGCTGGTGGTAAGTTACGGAGGGCAGGTCACCGACCGTATCGATAGCTGGAGTATCTACTGGCTGGTTAACTAGAGTGTTTGAATTTTTGGTGGTTCTTCCTCTAACCATTATAATGGGGTAGAAAATCAACCAAAAAGCAGATGGGCCTCCTTTTAGCACTAAAATATTGATAGTAAAATTTAGTAAGCCCAAACCTTAGTCAACCAGAATAATTCTTGAAACCTTAAATTGCAATTTGGTTCTATATGTATTAGACAAATGTAGAAAGTAAAAGAATGAAAGGAAGAATAGGGAGAAGATAGCGGAGGTTTCTTAACGTGATTCGGCTAAAAGCCTTTGTTTGGATTCCTATGTCCACGGTATTTCAATTTCTCTCTTGAAAATTTGGCAGAGTTATAGTGTTTTTCTAGAAGATCTTTTTTTGTATTTGTTCCTCCCCCTTTTATAGAGGCTAGGAGGTTACAAATGTAATTTAATGAATTATAAATCTGTTACATTAAGTAATAAATATGTTGACAATTTAGACTTTTGCAAGTTAGCTTTTGTAGACTATAGGTTGGCTTCTGCAGACTATTTCTGTGAGTGGGCCTTGCAAGTTGGTGTATGTAGGTTAGTCCTGCGAGTTGATATTGGCTGGGGGAAATGTTAGAGCTTATCTTTAGAGCTGAGACCTACAAGCTTAAGATCCTATCCCAGGGTCAGTACTGACCTTTGACCAGCATTATTGAGCTCGTATTTGATGGCTCAAGCTCCAACAGGGCAACTTACTGGCCATATGAGTTGGGGCTCATCTCTAGCGAGCCGGGGCTATTGCCTTGGCCTTGTCTTGTGTCTCGAGCTCGCGGTTGGCGAGCTGGTGCCTTTGTCGAGCGACCTCAGTTCTTGGACGGTCTAGGCCTCTTCTAGTTGGACTCATCCCTTGTTGGACTTTTGCCAGCCCATTTTGCATTGCCCAAAAACACCCACAACATTATATATATATATATATATATGTTATATAGAAAAGGGGTGAAGACTTAATTATTGTTATATCCTTATAATGGTAGTAAAATAATAAAGTATAATTGGTCTCATGTGCTTGCGTTATTAATGACATAATTGTGTACTCAAGTATTATATATAGTTTGAACTCATATATATTTTGTTTATACTTGATTCATTATGGAGTGAGAGTTGAGTCCTCAATTAGAAGGGAAAAGTTCTCATTGTGTTTAGCTTGTCAATTAATGATCCTTTGTAAATATGCGTTTATGATAGAATTAGGTACTATTTTGTTACTAATTTTGAATAGACATTTATAGTTACTTCAATAAGACAATGTAATCACTCATTAGAGTTGATTCACCTTATATGGTGAAATAAATATGTTTAAGTTGTCAATTGTCGATCCTTTATGGATACGTGGTTGTGAGAGTAGGAGTTGCTATTTTGTAATTAATGTCAAACAGACATTCATAGTTACCTCAGTATATCGATTCTTTATGGATATATGGTTATAATTATAGGAGGTGCTATTTGAAATTAATGTTGAATAAATATTCATAGTTATCTTAGCACGGATAACAGAGCTTGATATTTTTTTATAAGGCAACAATTTTGAATTAGGTCTTAGTGCTTAAGATCCTATCACCATATGTTTATGTTGTGACAAATTTGCTATTATCCGTTTCTCTCGTTTGTATTGATGTTGTTAGAGAGAAAATTTAGTAAATTTTATATTTATCTTAAATGGCTATGGAACTCCACTATTGGAAGGCCTTTATCACTTAGAGTAGTATTGACTCAAATAAGGTTGGTTTACCAAATGATTTATTATGTTAGTGAAAGTACATATGCGATAATTATATTATGTTGATAGCCATGAACTATATATCTACCTATGAGTAGGCTTTTACCGATTAGAGCACTACTGGCTCAAATGAGGTTGGTTTAGCCTTGCAATATCTTGGATCAGTGAAAGTATATATAAATGACTAATGTTGACATAAGAATGTTTCGTTGCCATATGTTGTTGTTGAGCGCAATTATAATGAAATATATGACATACTACTTAATTATAATGTAGAGACATTTTGACCTAGTCTCAGTTTTGTTGTGCTGAGATATACTATAAAGTCTCAGTAAAACATATTGGACAGATGTTATGACCATTTTGGTGATATTACATATGATCACATTTGTAATATGTATTTCTCTATTCTCTACAATCATTTTGCATTTGGTCATGAAGGTATAAGTCTTAATGAAATCAGTGTCGCTATCAGATATAATAATTTGCATGTTAAAGACTTATTATTTTATTGTTAACCAATGGTTATATAGTGCCAAAATTATTATTTGACATTCATTATTATGGCTACAATTCCTAATATTGATTTTCCTAATATAGGCTGTTCAAGTGGAAGATTGTTGGAATAATGATATTGTGGACTAGTATAGTCTGTCAATTTATTATAAATTAGAGTACTAAGTGTCAAATAATATTTTTTGTTTATCCACTTAAATATGTGATTATATTATTATTGGACTTTAGTGTGAGACTTAGATTATCTATGAATATATTGTTATGTGGACTTTGTTTATTAAGCTACTAATGATAGGAAGGCTAGTACAATTTGTTCCTATAAAGAAAAGTCCCTATTTCCATCTTGTATGTTATTGTTGTTATCCTATTCAGATGATAGACTTTAATGTAATGACCGCATATGGGGTATAAAGGAATTTACCTCTTCTTTCTTCTTTATTATTTCTTCTTTCTCATAGGCAATCATAAATATAGATTATGTATAGTGGTTATGAATATCAAATTATTATCAGGTGTGTGTTCAATTACTAAATTTATTATTTTATACATATGTGTGTGTGTGTGTATATATATATATATATATTATAGGATGTGATTAGATCTATTTGATTGACAATGATAAATATTTTCAAGAGCATGTTGAATTAATTTATCCTGAAGGTAATTTTATTTTCATGGATTCTGATGAATGTTAAGTGAACTTGAATTGTTAGGATTCATTGAAATTACTATCCCAATCAAGGTGCAAAATTTTTTATGACAATTTGTAATCTTAATTATTGCATTTTTCTATCATATCATCTTAAAATGCATAGGAATAAACATGTGATACAATATGATATCGCAAAATCTAAAAATTGACAACATAACACGACACACACACACACGCATATATATATATATGTATGTATAATGATTATATAAATAAGAGCATGGCATATCTTGATGACCTTACACGAAATACTAGTCTTGTTTTAGGCTGTAAAGACATACGATTTCGATGGTTTTAGCATGCTCTCAACCCCACTTGTTAACCACACACACAAAAAAAAAAAAAAAAACATTTACGGAAAGCATATATGTATTCTATATTCAAAGTAATTATTATGAACTTGAATCTTTATTTTTTATTATTATATTTTAGTAATACAAATGAACTTAAAGTTTTAGAATTTAAAGCATTATTAATTATGTGAGATTAAAAAAAATATATCAAGGCTGTGTTTGGCAAGGCTTATCAACTAGCTTATAACTTATTTAATTAGTTTATAAGCTTGTTTGATTAAAATAGAGGTGTTTGATAAACGAGATTATTTCATTAGTTTATAGTTTTTTTTTAAACGCTAATGTAATTAGTGTCTGGAGGAGCTGAAAGCTTATAACTTTTTTTCTTCCATTTTTATCTTTACTTCTATTGCTCTTCAACTCTTCACCGTCTTTTACTGCTTTGGTTCGGCTACTGTGGAAACGCTGTTGGTTGAAACAGCTCACAGGCCATTGAGCTCACACATTTGAGGGAAAACGTCGACCAACCACTAGAGTTGTTGGGAGGAGTAATCCCACTAGTTTCACCGTACAGAGAGACGCCAAGGAGAAGCCTATCTGGCTGACAGTCTATTACGAGGAAGAGAAGTGTTCAATTGGATGATTACATAATATTTTAATAAAATTCTTTTAATTTAGGAAAAATCCTTACCCTCACTTTCACAATACTAATCCTTCTAAATTAACAATACTCCTCTTAATTATTATACTATTTTTACTATTTTTGAATTATTTTTAATATTATATTATTTATTTTAATTATTATATTATTTACACTATTTATTTTAATTTTTTAATAAAATATT
>JANHAO010004230.1:0-24565 GCA_026873985.1 Saraca asoca
ATAAATAAGAAATGCAATGTAAGATGAATAAATAACTTTTACATATTATCAAATCAATACAGAGAGTACAATCATAGATACAATAAAGCTCAATCTCAATTGGCTCTAGGGCACCTCTCTTAGACTTACAAGGTTATCGTTAGGAAACCCCCTACAAGCCTCAAAATACAAAATCATTGGTAATTAACCTAACATACCAAAGAGCAAATTTACATTGATGCATAAACAAGTATTTACATATCAAATTATATCAAAATCTAGTAGAGTTTCCTTTGTTTTCCTAACACTTGGACTCAAGGCCTTTACAAACTGAGAAAGGCTACATGCTTATTACAACCTGTATGACAATACAAAATTACAACAATCAAGATTACACAATTCTACATCCTATTGGGCATTCACTAATCAAAATGCATGCAAACAATAATTCTACCAACTGCCAAGGCTTTCACTATCAATATACTTTTACACTCCGCAGAAGATGGTCTACTCAATTAATGAGCATATCCTGAACCAGTGTCATAAGGAGGAACAATAGGGGTATCCTTGGCCTTTGAAAAACATAGAGAAAAATGGGGTAAGTTTCATAGAAATTCGATGAGTAGATAATCCTGTAGAAAAAAAACTTAGTTCATAATTCATGTTCAAAATTCAAAGGATACAATATACATATAATTGTGAAGATAAGCTCACCTATTTGAAAGTCATAATCTCAAAATAGGTTTAGAAACTTTCATCCATCAAGAAAATCAAGTAATTAAAATATGGTATTCAACAAAAATAAAATGAGAAACAAAGTGTGCTACTATGAAAAATATTCATCATGGCGTAAACATAGGAGAAATTTAATAGGGCTTTTCAAAATTTATCAATATTCAAGTAACAAAATATTCAATAGTTGCTCTTTCATTCGAATACAATTGGAATCCAAAGGATAATTCTTAAAGGTAACCATACCTAATGAACATCGCCATAATCCATCTAAATGTACCAATTGAATATTCATATGATCATATATTCATATATTCAAATGTCTCCCCCTTATTTCTCTAGTAAATATTCTAATCACAAGTGTACTTGAGGGTTTCCAAGAAATTTCCAATGAATTTAGGATTTCAAAACATTAAATCATTTGGAAAACATTATGCTACTAAGTCTTTCCATAATTAAGAGACATTCTATTCATATCATAATATCAATAGTCAAAACATATCATAAAACATTCTAAGTAGCATAAGTTTAAAAATGTTAAAATTTCCATTTCACAATAATATTATATCATTGCTCTTATAAACCGTAATCATTACAAAATACCAAAAATATGTTGAGTTCCTTTCACATTTATACATGGAATCATTAGTTCCAAAATGCATAATTTCATCATGGTAAATCATTTTCATATATATATATATAGATATATACAACATATAGTTAAACTTTTGAAATAAGTTAACATAAAAAAATCCCTTTATTCAAAAATCAAAATGTTCCACATAATGAGATTATTTCATATTCTAAAATAGGATTTACCAAAAGAGTAGGATTATCTACTCACCTTAAGGACTTCTTAATTGATGAAATTTTTCAAAAGGATGGTCAATATCATAAAAAGAGTCCACAACATGCTAGTTCACTCAACTTGAAATTTGAGTCATTCAACATATTTGAGTATAATCAACATTAAAATCGATCATTAAACTTATATTTAAAGTCATATAATTAAGCACACCTATCTTATGTTAATATTAAACTCCAATATCTAAAGTTATAATTTCATAATCAAGTAGAAAAATCACCTACTTGGATATTTAGTTGAAACTAAAAAAATATTGATCTAGGTGTACTTGGTTCTTTGATGGGAGTTTCATTGAAACTGATCAACAAGAAAATTTCAGCACACATCAACTTTTGAAGGTTAGGGTTTTAGGTGAAATTTCTTAATAACTTAAAGTAGACTTCATATAAAATAAATATTTTATTTTAAGAAGACTCATTGGTGTCCAAAGACGCTGGTGGAAAGGGAAAGGAGGTTGCTGAGCTGGGCTGAAGTAGGTGAGGCACCGAAGAAAGAGAGAAGAAAGAGGATGGCGGCTAGCTCTTCGGACAGCCAAGAAACAAAGAAGAAGTGAATCAACTAGCAACGAAGCAGAGAAAACATAGCATAGGGGAGGTTTTGAGAAGTAGAATGCGTGCACGAGAAAGCCAGTGCTAGAGAAAATATTTCATAACATGAAATGAGGTAATTTGTAATTTAACCGTATTGACTCTTCAATGTCTTCAAAATAGCCTTCCTAGAAAAGGGAAAATTATGGTACGACCCCAACGAACATTTAAAATTTTTTTCACTTTGATCCTTCAGAAATAAATTTCTATTTCCTTATTTTTTTCTTATTATTTTCCTGTTAAGGTATTACAAGGAATTAACGTACTTTTTGAATGATTTAATTTGTATCATTTTGGTTTAAACCATACATCTTTAAAAGTTATGGCTTTTTAACTATAAAAAAATATTAATTTATTAATTTATCAATCAATCAAATTATTTACATACAACTAATTTATTGATATGATAATATTAAAATTAATTTTCCATTTTATCAAGACAATGAAATTGTAAAATTCTCTAATACTATTCATTTCTTCCACTTTACCAAGACTACGAAATTGTTAAAATAATTCAAAATAAATTCGATGCATTTATATTGAAGTATATAAAGAGACATAGATTAGATGTCAATTTTTATTAAGAATCGACGTAGATGGATAAAATAATTCAAAAAAACATAGGTATATAAAGGGATGAAGATTAGATGTTGGTTTTGTATTAGGAATTAATATAAATATATGATATTATATATTGATTCCAATATATTAACTAATGTCTAAAATCTCTGTACATTTTAAATAAAAATTATTAGATGTAATATTATATGTCTTTCTTTTTTTTTTTTTTTTAAAAAAAGATAAGTTAAGAGAAATGATGTCAATTTTTTTTAGCCAAAACTAACATCTATAAAAAAAAAAGGCATCATTAATTTTTAATTATTTTGTCCATTTATAAACAAAAAATATTTAATTTTTTATACAAGTCTTGCTTAAACTATTTTGTCTAATTTTATTTATGAACAAAATTGTTATTTAATAATTAATTTTTTCTATTCCCAATTAAATAATTCCATTTTATTAAGACTATAGAATAATTTAAAATTTTAAATAATATTTAATTGAACAAAATAATTCAGAAAATAATTAGCCTTTTGGTAATATATTTATGAAAATTATAATATATTATCAAAAAAATAAAAAAGAAAAAATAATTTAAAATAAATGAAATGCGATGCACATGATATAGGGGTAAATAAATGAAAACTATGATGTCGGTTCTTACTAAAAAATCGACATCGAAAGCCTATTATTTATAAAAGTTTTCATAAACCCAACTGTTACTCTCATTTTCTTGTTAGTTTGAAATCATAGCTCTCTCCCTCTTTTTTTCTTATGATTTGAAGGCGCTCTCCTTCTTCCTCTCACTCTCGCTCTTATTCTTACTCTCGCTTTCTTATCGACCACAAAATCCTAGCTCACTCTTACTCTCCCTCTCTCGATAGTTTGAATCGATCTTCTTTGTTTCGTTCTCTCTTTGTTTCTAGGTAATAACTACTTTTCTTTTTGAATTTTATTAGTAACTGTTGATGTGTGGATGAGGCAAATTGTGTGCCCTAATTATTTTTTAATTTTAGATCGTACCAACTAAAAGATGTAATATGTAATAAAGTAGTTGAACTTGAAAAATTAGATGACTTGCAAAGTGAAGTTGTTGTAATGTTGTGTCAACTTAATTATGTGTTTAATGTATATGTAGGTGATTATTTAATTTTAACATGTTAATTTCGTATAAACTTGCAATATCTTGAAGGAAATCAAAACCCTTACACTTAAGAAAAAACTGACAACAATTCAAGATCAATTGTCAGGATTTCTCCAGCTTAAATTGATATAATAATGTATAGACTTATTGCTAATTTGACATGTTTTGATTTTAATTAGTTTTGTAGTACCTTGAATTTTTTATTAATCCAATAAAATATTTGAAGTTAGTGAAATTGGGATTGTGTTAGGTGATTGGAGGTTTTGATTTGATGGTTGTTTCTACAAAAATATAAATAGCATTAGGTTTCTATAAAAATATAACTAATAGCAGGTTTATGTAAAAATGCAAATAGCAGTAGTTTTTTGTTAATAGAAAATACATCAATTTTTTTTATAAAAAATTGATGTCTTTAATGGCTTTTCACGTTGGTTGCATAGCTTAACCAATAATATAACCTTTAAAAAAATTATTTTAGATTGTTTTTTATTAAATAAAGACATGTAAAATTTTTTTTGAATAAAAAGATGTTGACTATTGATTAAAAATCGACAATGTTTCTTATTTTACACATTGGTTAAAAATCTGACATGGATTATTCTAACCTACAACATTGCCCAAATATACATCGGTCTCCAAACTAACATGACATGCATGATATAATCAACGTATAAGTGTTTCTATAGTAGTGTGAACTTTTCACATAGCATTACCTTCATGTAGTTTTGTTGGAATTTCTTTCTTGTAAGTCATAGCACATGCCTATCAAATATGATGAGGGCATTGATTGTAAACAAATACATTTTGAACTTATCTCTTATATGCTAAAGAAATTGCATTTGCAATTTTTTTGGTAAGAGACTTGATTTATATGTGAATAAATATCAATATGAAATCAAACTTTATATGGATTAAATAAATATCCTATATCTGTATAACCAATTACTTATGATCCAAAATGAAATAATTTCATATCCATTGTTCCTAAAAGATAGCACAAAATATATGTTGAAATCCATTCTAATGTTTTCAAGTTGGAGAAAAATTATATCTTGCTAGTAGACTTACTAAAAAGCTATGTCAAGATGTGTATTATTACTAAGATACATTAGTGCACCAATTGTACTAAGATATGATACTTTAAGACTAAGAAGTTCTTCATTATCCTCTAAAGGGTTGAAAAAGGATATTTATAAGTATCAAATGATTAAACAACCATTGGTGTATTTAGTGAATGTGATTTATACGTATAAGAACATTTTAGGACCTTTTCATTGTAACTTGATTAATGAACAAAGATATCATTAGTTAAATTCTTGATCTGCATGCCAAAACAAAACTTTATTTCTCTAAGATCTTTCATCTCAAACTCCATTTTTAAATAGTCTATTGCCTTGAGAAGCTCTTCATAAGCTCTAGTAATATTTAAATTAGCAACATATACAACAATTAACATTCATATTTCTTTATAAAAACATAAAGGCATTTATGGCCTTTTTTTTAAACAATTATTCACTAAGACAACTGTACTACATCTGTCTAGATTGCTTCGATCCATACAAAGTTCTTTATAATTTAATTGAATAGATTTCTCAAAAATTTAAATTGTATGCTTCAAGCATCTTAAATCCTTCAAGAATTTTCAAATAATATCATTATTGATTATTACCTATGTAATAAAAGGTAAAAAAAATCTATTAGATGTATACCATGTTTAGATATATTGCTAGCAAAATTGTATTTACCACATGCAACTATACATTTCTCATAACCAATGACAATCTTTTTGAAAATCTTTGTGCTGTAAATCATACTTTATATTTACAATTTCAATTTTCTCATTTTCTTGGCACAATTATACATTTGTACTTTATTAGTTTCACACTTTCTAAGTGTGTCATTAACTTAACATTATCTGGGTGTTTCTTCATTTTACAAGTAAATTTAAGTTTTATATTTCTGTCTAAATTATGTCTTTCTCTATAGCCAATAATCATATATCATTCTTTTGTTAAATATAAATTTAAGATGCCTCACTATATTTCATAATATTAAGTGCTACATTGTATGAAAAAATGTTATCGACAACTATTTCCTTCTTGATTCCATCTTTTGCATCAGAGACATAATTAATTGAGATCTTTTTATTTTTATAAATTTCAAATAATCCAACTTCTTTCAAAAGTTTGTCACTAATTATATTTCAAATCTCTTTAATAGTATTTGACTCTTTAATAAAGTCATTTTATTCATTTGTTCCTTCTCTTTTAAGGATTTTTTCAATTTGAAACCAATAGTTTTATCATGATTCTCACAAGTTCTAAGCTTATTTATTATATAATAAACTAATAGTCCTACTAGGACATCTATCTAAATTAGAGAATTTACAAATGATATATGACACTTATTTTCTTTTTAGGTCAGTAATACAGCTCGTAATTGATTTTCTATACTTTATGAATCAATCATCTTTAGAACTTCAGTTCATATTACTTTGTATCTTCAGTTCATATTACTTTGTATGAGAATCAAGATTATTATATTATTTCTACAGTTTCATATTTTCTCCTTTAATATTAGGAATATAAATTCATACCCATATTTACATTCTTAACCTTTTATGAAGGCATATTTTTGTGCACTGTGGTGGAGTAATGGAAAATATATTACACATTTAAAATTCTTTATATATAAAATTTTTGGGTTTTGAACAAAGTCAATCATAAAGGGGAATTATAACTTATGGGCTTAATTTGTATAAGTGTCGCAACATATAAAGTTGCATGTCAAGCAAGATGATATAAGAAATCTTGTTCTCTTAAACAGTGAAATAACTAGTAATTTGGGACATTAAAATAAATTATTTCAGCTAAATTATTTTATATATGAACATATTTTAGGATGTTCAACAATTGACATACAAAAGACTTTAGATAGAGATTCACCAACATTATTAAGACATATTGTCTTAATTACATAATTAGAAAATTGTGCTTAGAGTCAAATTATTTAAGCAAGCAATCTCGTAGTAGCCAGGTTTGGGTTGACAATAAACACATATATGATCATCTTATTGAAGCATTACATATCCAAATAGTCCATATATATAAACTTTTATTCGTTTCAAAAATGTTAGGGATTTAATTCCAACTTTAACTAGTGATAACCTTATAATTAATTTGCCTTAAGAATAAGAAGTACGTGAAAATTTATTAGTTTAAAAAATCTTTAAGTTCTTTAATAGATGACCATGTAAATTTCTAATGACTTTTCAAATCATTATTGATCCCGAATGGCCCAATCAATTATATCAAATAGTAAAAATATTTTTATTAAGGAACTTTTGGTTCACTATAGCACTTGTTTCGATCAAATTTATATATAATAATACAAGCCAGAAGAAAAAAATGACAACTTTTCCAATACATTTTTCTTTCCTAAGACAACAACTGTGATAAAAAGATATTCAATATCTTTTTCATTCATTGTCTTAATGTGATATCCATCCCATCATATGTCTTTAAAACTTAATAAGTTTTTTCAAGGCTTAGTTGACAAAAATGCATCATTTATAACTATTTATGTTTTTCCTAATAAAATTATATTACCTCCTTTAGAACCTTCAATCAATTTTGTATTACCAAATATTATATTGACATAATTTTCATCAATCATTAATTATAAAAAATATTTCCTAATCTCAAAAATGGTGTGAATAGTTGCATTATCTATAAGACATGAATATTCAATATTGATTCTTAATTCAACTAAAGATCGATAAGTGTCCATATTTTAATAAAAGCTTAAAATACTTTTTATTTTTGAGATCACTAATCAAATGATTAATTATTCCTTTAGAAAGTTCAAAAAAATCTACCACATCTAAATTTGTTATATCATAATAAGGATTATGGTTAAAAGTATCATTCTTATAGCCTTAAAAATTTTTCTTTTCCTTTGAATGAAGAATGGTAAAATTCTACAAGATGTTTGAATATATAACATGAACATGACCAATGTCTTTTCATACCACATCAATAGCATATAATTTGTGAACCTTAATTTAAATTATATAATACCAAAAGTAAAGAATATTCAATATTAATAAAATGAGATATATAAGAACTTAATTTAAATCTTCTCCCTTCCAATTCATCTCTCAATTTATGACTAGATCTTTGAAGATTCATTGAATTAGGAGCTCATAAGTCATCAATTTCATTATGAATTATTATTAAAATATTATATCGTAAAGAAACAAATTAATTAAAAAAAATCTTCATAAAATTTAATATCAATAATCTGGAAAAATTTGAGATATTAAGAAGATGGATACTCATCTTTTCTTTTCCAATATACCAAAGTGTATATTATTTCAAATCTTAGATACTTTTATAAAAGTTATTATTATAACTTTTAATCATTCAATAATATGTTGTAAAATAATTTCAATTAAGATCCATAGCGTGAAAGGTGACTTGATTAGAGTTACATAAAAGCCTTTAACATATAAAAGACAGGAGCACTAGGTTTTGAAAAATTCATTTTTGATTACTTGATTAAAAACTTTGGATCATAAATTCAACTAAAAAATAAATTAATAAAGTTTTACCAATAAAATAATATTCAACCTGACTCCTAGAATTCTAAAATTCTTAATTGAAAAAATTGAGAATGGACTAAAAGTAAGAGATATGCGAATTCAAAAAATAAAGGAAGAACCCTTTTTTTACTACCTGAACCAAAAAAACTCAAATTAGAAAATAATGATATTGAAAGAATGCTAAAAAAATATATAAAAAAATAAATTAAGAGAATATGGAAGGAGTTTTTTTTTATTCACAATTGTATAGAATCCTTCTTGCAACTAAGCACTAAAAGAGAATTATAATTATCCTTTTATTCAACACACAAACCTAACTTACATGGAAAAAAATTCACAATATGAAACTATCACTAATTGATTGCAATTAGAAATTTAGTCAAATTTAATTAGAATAACTCACAATAGTTTACAGAGAAATCAAAAGGATTTCATGGATATCCACATAGATATAATATTTATAACAACATTGCACTTGTTATAATACAATTGATATCAATATATGGAGCACACATATGATATGATACAAGTATGCAGTATGACAATTTTTAAAAAATTAGAATACAAATTTGATTAGGATATATAAAGAAAGAAAAATATATATAAATTTCATATAAGAACATTAATATTCATGAATTAGAAATATGTATTTACTATAAATGTGCAAAAAAATAGCATTAAATATTAAGAGCATTTATCACTATCAACAAAAAAGAGATAATTTGGTGATATATTGATAGTTTGATGCTTGACTGATTTTAAAGTTCAAACAAATTAATTAGTCTTTAATTTTTTTTTCCTCAGGTAATGCAACTACTTCCTTTATTGAAAAAAAATGCTTTTTAAAAAAATCAGGTTCAAAATGGATGCATGGTTGCGCTAAATGAAAGCGAATCTGAGCCACATCTAATGCAAATCTTGAAGAATCGGTGTTGCATTCGAAATTTGAAATCAACAAAAGTAAAGAAAAAAAATGCATTGAAAAGTATCCGTTAAACATCAGAATTTACTATCGATTTGACACTAATACTCTGCCATTAGCGGCCAATTTGTGCTTCATAGATATTAATAATTCAATAATTCTTGAAGCATAATAGATTCAATCTCAACCATAAAAGGTTTTAGCTTTGATAAAAGTAATTGATTTGGCATTTGCTTGAATACCTGATCAAATCATTGATGACAGAATCCCAATCAAATATTGATCTAGAAGCATAAATTAGCTCTTTAAGATATATTTACATAGAACAGTAATGCCATGGTTTGTCTTACTAGACATAAATATGGTCAAACAAGATAATAGAAGATAGCATTTCGAGTTAATGTGAGTCCTTCCTCAAGAAATATGTTGCTATCTAACCAAAACAAGGATAGACAGACAAATATCTTCACACCTGTTCTCAGTTATAGCTTAAAATGGAATTGAATTCTCAGGTTGTGTTATCAGATTTCTAGTCATTTGGATTCTGAGATTCATTCCTTTTCAGATACCTTTTTATTCATCATTGTGAACACATGATGAAGCAGATCCTACCAACTATTTAGACATAGCTTCAAGGGAGATAGCTCTTGTGTAGAAATACTTGATCACGTGGACTTCAGTAAAGAAGGAGACGGAAAATTAAGTCTTGACTCTTGAGCAATAGAGTAAAGGTGTAAAACTTTGAAAATAGCTCATAACTGAAATATTCTACCACATGATTTTGCCAGCCAGAGCTATTTGTAGTCTGAGAGTCTTGAAAGTTCATTTGATCGGTTATGGATACTTGCTAGTGCTGCAGTAAATTGAAAATTTATGCTGAAGTCATAAATTTATGTGGGAGAGAAATTGAATATGCAGGTCATAATTCAAATTAGAACAATATTTTAAAAATCGGACTAGACATTGAATAAAAAAGATTATCCGATCACAGTTTAATTGATTCGAACGGTTAAATGAATGGTCAAATAAGATGATATTATAATTAAGAAATTAAATATATTAAATTAAATTATATATAAAAATAATTAACGTATAATATAATTGGTAAATTTAAGTTTATAATACAGAAGAACTCATGAAATATAGTAAATTTATGCTTTGTTGTATATTGCAAGAACTTGTTCTCATATAATGGGGGCATATCAAAAGCTACTGCAAGTCTGTCTTGATTCCCAATATTCCTAACAGATAGTAAGGCAGTAATAAGATTATATACAATTTTTTCAAATATTATCAAAGTAGAATGAAAATTATCGCAGCACTAAAATGAGTAGGTGATATTCAACACACTCTGACTCAGCTCCAGACCCCAGTAATCAACCAGACAACAATGCTGTTGAGTGTAAATAGCAACAGCTTCTAATTCTTTCTGATAAAAGTTGGGGATTAAGTGCTGCTCCTTCAGGGGTTTCTTTGGATCATTTTTCATCCCAAAGTTTCTTGGAAAATAAAGCAGAACTTGCTGGCGTTCCTTTTCTGTCATATTCAAATGGCCCCCATATATATGCCGAAAAGATTCCCAAACGTGAAAATTGGATATACTGTTGGAGAGATCATGTCCCAGTCATGCTAGAAACTCTGTTTCAACATAATGTTCAGAGGAATATTACTAATCAAAACTAATTACTTGAATATCAATTTATGTATCAGTTAGTTCACAACCTTATAAACTTCAATGGCTGAGTGGTTAAAAAAGATAATTACTTTCCTAAGTCATATAAATGCTAACAAAGGAAATTATCTTTCTTTTGCAACCTGCTTAGAAGAATAGTCTCCACGTATTGATTGGCAAATTGGCAAGAACAATAAGTTTGAAGTTATGTCCCTCACAATTCTGACCCATTGCTTTTAACTAAACCCTACTTTACATTAAGTGGCCTTGCTATAACAATGGTCAAATTGTCAAAGTCGGAGGCATGCAATGGCAAAGAAAATTATTACCTTTTGTCTTCAAATTTCACATTGTTGCACAGTTGCAGCAGCTTTCGAGTTCACAGTGTTTATTCTATCCTGAAGTTTGCATGCTCATTCAAGGGATTGAAGTAAAAGAACATTTCTTAGCTCTTATTACTTCTATGTAGCAATCAATGGCATTAGTAAATATCTCAGCTCCAAATTTTATGCTACTTACAATGAGCATCATGTGGCTTGATCTGTCTGAATTGAAGTAGAAGCTGCAAAACAAAGAAACTTCCCTCAACAAAAATGGAATAAAAATATGTTAATAACGATATGATGTGAACAAAAAATTATAAAGATGGGAATTTATCTTTACAAGGATACACATAAATTACTGAAAATATGCCTTGGCGAGCATTAGTATCACCATTAGATGATGCAACTGGACTGGGAAGATATGGTCATCATTAAAGTTTGAACTTGTAATTGTTGTGTAAGACAATTGTAGAATATTATATGAGAATAAATAAGTACATAACTGCTGTAGAACTATCCCGGTCACAGTTGATTCTGAAACAAAAAAAAAAAATTAGTTGCTCAAATATGATCCACGATCAATTAATATTATACAAGAATGTATAAAAGCTATGCCTCTTTATTGTTCTTACCAAAGACAACTCAGGTGACTAACAAATTCTGGTAAGAATCATGTCCAATATAATCAATGTGAAACAGTTTCCAGATTGCGCAGCAGCACGTGACAGTTGAGCTCCTGAACCAAAAGTATGAAAGTTGAAATAGACATGTGATCAAAATACAAAGGTGAGGTTAAAAGCACATCTTGCCTTTCTGCATTGTTTTATAACTGTAAAAATGATACAGAAAAGGCATTCACCAACTTCCTGCAAGCTCATGTCTTAGTTTCAAGTGTAAGATCTTTATATTGTACCTCCTACATACAAGAAGGCAAAAACCATTCAATGTTCTCAATAACCCCTAGGAATCAGGCTAACAATACTATTAGTTTGCATACATATATCATACTGAGCAGAACTGCAATACTATTAGTTGTCTGAAAATTTTGAAACAGGCAAATATGAAATAGCATTCCAAGTCAATATAAAAACCAGTCATAAGAGGGATAATTGAGAAAAGAAAAATAAATTAAATATATATTATTATCAAATTAGCAAAGTAAATTAATTATTTATGTGATGATGGCGACAAGGACAACAACAGTGACACAAGGTAGGAACGATTCAGAGTGGCACCTTTCCTTGAGGTTAAGCTATGAATTTCATCAATTTGCATTGCAGGTTCACTGTGATCTTAGTTACTGTTAGTTGTGCATTAACAAAATTAACTTTATTTTCAGGTAAGAAAAGGATGGTATCATCAGCTAACAGAATTAAAAAAAAGAAAAGGGAAATTAAATAAAGTAGTAAAATATGTGGAATTGTATTTATTTAAAATAAGCATTCCTATTAGAAAATTATCAAAGTCCACCGTCAAGTGTTAATATATGCAGAAGATGTTGGAAACAAACACTAACTTGGACATACTCTGTTTCAGCTCCAAGACACAGTAACCAAGAAATAATGCGGTTGAATGTAAACAAGTAGTTTCTATTCTTCCTGAAGTTGCTTCATCTCATCCATTAATTTAGCATCAGTGGAAGATCTATCTTGTAGCATTCTTGTATTTGTTGCAACTGAATAGTATAGATGGCCTCCATATTCATGCTTCAGCCATACTAGAAACTGCATTTCAACATAATGTTTTGGGAAATTAGTAACCAAAACCAAAAACCACAATATTATCAATTTAATATTAATTAGTTCAAAAAAGTATTATTATCAATGGCTGGATGGTTAATAAGATAATTACATGCCTATATCTCCATATTATAGTTGACAAGAACAATAAGTTTGAATTGAAGTAATTCCGTTGCAACACCAAGTCATGTTCATTTTTTTTTTGAACTAAATCGGACTGTACATTATACTGAGTGGCCATTCTATAATCTGTAACAATGAATCAAAGTAGGAAAAAAAAGATGATACAGAAAATTATTACCTTTCATTCATCTTCAGATTTCACATTGTTGTGGAATTGCAACAGCTTCAGAGTTGACAACCATCTCCTGAAGTTTATATGCTGCTTCAGGTGATTGAGATTGAAGAGTACTTTGCAGCTTTTATTAATTCTGTCTGGGAACCAATGTCATTAGAAAATTCCTCATCTGCAAATTCTGCACTACTCAGATTTCAGCATTTATGAACGAATTTATCTGTATTAAAGTAGAAGCTAAAGAAAAGAAGAGGCCTGGAACAAAGTTGTTAAAATCCATTGATTATAAACAAGTATATAGAACAAGAATGAACTTTTATTATATGGGGATACACATAAATTTCTGGAAATGAAACAAGCCTTCTAGGCAGTCTGTCACCATAAGTGGAAGCACATGGACAGGGATAATGATCATAACTACAAGTTTGGATAAATAAGCAATTAGTAATGACAGTCTTGGAATGCTTTACAAATAACATATTCTCGGAATATATGAGAACACAACTGCTTCAGAATTATCCCAGCCAGAGTTTTTTCTCATAAAAAAAAAACCTCATGTAAGAATTTGGGAACTATAAGCTAAGGTTGTTTGTCTTTTGCTCTCAATAAAACCCAGACAGGAATGAGACACATACAAGAACGATTAAAGGTCACGTGTTTTCATTGTTCTTACCAAAGAGAATTTGGGTGAGTGACATATTCTGGTGTAAATGAGGATGTTCAACCATTTTCAGATCATCTACATACTCACTGACAAAATATAAATGTGCAATTAAAAGGCAATCTTGCGCTGCTGCACTGCCCTGAAACTATAACAAATTAGCGATGAATAGAATGGAAATTCCTTGACCTTCTGCAAATTCCAGATCACTGTATTATGTTCGCTGTTTTCCCAAAATTATTCACTACAGAGGAATTTACCTTCAATCAATAAGCTCTTTATATTGATGATGTGGTTTAGTGCCATAAAACCCAAGTAGTATTGTACCTCCCTTCAACAAAGCAAAAACCATTTAATATTCCCAACTTGCTATGATAGCCTGGATTGTATGCATACAGCAAAACCTGTAGGATAGAATCAGCTGAGATAGTTGTATTCATCATTATAACCATTAGCATCAGATTTTGCTGCATACACATTTCCCTTGTCATTTGTCAATCTGTACTGGATAGCCACTTTCCAGTACCAATCAGCTGAAATCAAATGCTCCAAAGTAGCCTGACAATGAGACCTGTGTCACTGCCTTCAGAAATATCTTCAGCTGAACAAAACCAATAACGTTGACTAGATCTTTTTAAATTTTTATACAGATCAAAATAATAATTATCATTAGAAGCATAGGAAAATTTCCTTGCCAGTATGAAATCAGTAAAATAAACTTTCTTTGATGAACTAGCATGTGTACATTCAGTTCTGATAATTGCCTACTTGAAAGGCTGTGATCATAAGAATCAGCTTTATATGAAAGCCAAAAAGAAAAAGGATAATGAGATACATCACTTTGAGCAATAGTCTACAAGCATTGATATTGGGGAGTGCATAACAAGTACTTATGGCATAGGCCACAATATCAATCTGTGGTCAACCTGAATAAAGTAGATGTGGGAACTTTTAGGCTATATTTCGTCATGCTTCATACAGTTCCTTACTTCAAGCAATGCTCATATATTGGCCTTGAGCTCTTCTAGAGAATCAGAGAGCCTTTTTTCCGTTACTTTCTCCAGCTTCGAGTAACAAGAAAGGTTGAATATTTGGAAATGTTACTTGCAGAAATGCCTTGCAGTCCAACATTTCCGGACTATGGCCGTCCAAGAGTTTGAGTGGTAGGAGAGGAAAGCTGAAATCAATGACAATTAAAACCTCAGAAAGTTGACAATTAGACATACAGTACATTGTTTAGTATTTGCTCAAAACAAGAAAGAGAAAGGCACATACATGGCTTGATGCCTTGATGTATATTGTTGGCAGCAAGAGGACATGAGCAAGAAACCACTTCTTGTAGAACTTTAAGACTCAAAAGTATGGTTGGACAAGTAAAGGTGTCATTGTGTGATGAAAGAACCGTGTCTCCCAGAAGAGAGAGGCAGCATACATGGCATGTTATCTTGATATGCATTATTAACAGCAAGAAGATCAAGCAAAAGGACATGGACAAGAAGCCACCTCTTATAGAACCAAAACCCTCAAAAATATGGTTGTATTAAGTAGAGCTGTCACTATCAGGGTAGCTACTTTCCATAACAATTGGCTAAAATCAATAGACCCTCAAAGAAGGCTGACAATGAGACATGTGCCACTGCCTTCAGAAATAGTCTGTTCAACAAAACAAACAACATTAAAGAGAAAAGACTACAATAACCCTTTTTTTCAACTTTCAGAATTTTTGTATAGATCGAAATAATAATTGTCATTAAAAGCATATGGAAGTTTCCATGCTAATATAGAGAAAAAGGTTTTTTTTTTTTTTTTTAATAAGAAAAACTAGCATATGTGTGTACCAGTATTTTTTTAGTTAAATTATGATAATTATCTATTTACAAGGTGGGGCCTGTGAGGCTGCGACAAATAGACATCATAATCAGCTTTATAGAAAAAATAAAGGTAACAAGAAACAAACAATCACTCTGGACAATAGCCTACAAGCATTGATATTAGGTACTGCATTACACATACCTGCCAATGATCACAGGTCACAATATGAGAATGACCGTAAGAAATGCACACTTCAGCTATCTGACGAAGATAGGGGTACAAAACCAAAGATCTTTAGATTGAAGTACTAAATTCATCCCATGCTTTCCAGTAAAGTTCTCAGAGTGCAGAAGAAATTAACTCAGAATACTTATACTCCTTCATATACGAAAGTTGGCAAAGAATTAGCATGAAAGTTTGCTATGACCAGCTTGATACAACTAATGTAAGTTTCAAGGAAAAGAAATGACACCATCTACTCCCATAACTGCATAAATATTTCACAGCTGAAAAAACAAATAACACTGATGAGAACAGAATACAATTAAACTTCTTCCAATTGGTCACGTGACTTGAACTTCCTAAATTTCTTCCAACTGATCAATATAATAATTATTATTAGAGGCATATGAAATTTTCCAAGCAAGTTAGTGAAATTAATCTTCTTAAAAAGGTAGAATTTGCACATACCTTTATTACCAGTTAGGTTCCAATAACTTTATTTACAAGGTGGTGCCTATGATGCTGTTATAGAAGATAATAGATAATTAGTTTTATAGGAATATGAAGAAAATGATCACCAGATACAATCACTTTGTGCAATAAGCCAATAACATACAGGCATTAATTTTGAGAAGTGCATAATAAGTACCTTTCGATGTCTGTAATAGAAATGGAGGGAATATGGGAAATTTTGGGCCAAACTTCCTCATGCTTCATATGGTACCTTTCTTTAAGCATATGACATGAATTGATATTGAGCTCTCTCAAGCTTGAAGGCAGACTTTCTCCCATTATTTTCTCCAGCTCAGGGCAATTAAGAATTTCTAATGTTTGGAGAGAAGTTAAGTGTAGGAATGCTTTGCAGTGTAACGTTTCCAGACTATGATTGTCATATAGTAGCAGTTTGGTAAGAGAGGGTAACTGTAAACACTGCTCTGAGAAACACTGCACACTTTCGTTGTACCCTTTGATTTTAAGATATGTGAGAGAAGGGAGATCATATTCCATACATCTAGCAAAGAGGCAGAGATCTATACAAAGTTCTCTCACATTAAGTGGCAACCCACCCTCAGGAGGAAACACCTCAACTTCTGGGCAGCCCAATATTTCAAGCTGCTGTAACTTTGGGAGAAGAGTATTCATGTGAGAAGGCAATGACTTTAATCTGCAGCAACTGTAGAGAACCAAACGAGTCATGTTGGAGGCATGCAATCCCTCTCTTGCAAAACATACTAAACTGGGGCAGTTAAAAATGGAAACACATTCAAGATTTAGAAAAATAATCTCTGAAACTGAAACAGTTTTCAGCTTTTCACAATGGCTAATGTCGAGTTCCTTGAGATTAGGGAAGTAGTCTAGTGGGATAGAATCCAGCTTCGGACATTCATACACTTCAAGTGTTTCCAGAGAGGGAAGGTACTTTGGCAAATCTCCAATTAGCCTGGGACAATTAAATAATTTCAGGTGAAGCAATTTAGGAAAAACATCCATTTGAACTGAATGCCATTCCTGCCAAGCACGCATTTTTCCAATTTTCAAAAATTCAAGAGATGGAAACAATGTCACAAAAGAAGTAGAAGAATCATCCGTGTAGAACTCAGCACTAATCTTCTCTAGCCCATCAAATCCTTCAATACTTAGTCTCTTGAGGAAAGGTAGTTGACCAAGTGGTGGCAGCAAACCGCAGTATTTGAAACGAACTAGTCTTACTTCACTCATTTTGTTGTAGGAAGGGTATCCTAACCAATTAGAGATTCTTGTACCCCTGTAACCTTCCATTAATAGGGATTTAAGGTCTTTGTGAGGTTGTAGCTTGTCCAACACGTCTTTTAGCATTTGTGGGTCATCAGGAGTATTATTCTTTGTAGACCATTGAATTTGTAAATATTCAATTGGTTTGGTATCCATCACCATTCCCTCCAAGGATTGCATGCCATTGGAACCACATTGCAAGTTCCTAATCCTAATAGACTTGCGCAGATTTTCAAGTCCTCCCAATTCTCTAATACTAGCACCTTCATCTTTGCCCACAACAAAGTCACTCAAAAATTGCAAATTCTTCAATCTCCCAATTCCTCTTGGCATCTCTTTTAAATAGGTACCCTCAACATCCAGATGTCTCAAGTTTGCAAGCTTGTGCATGTCACTAGGAAGCATGACGAGATAACGACATTTTGCGAGTAGTAGGGTTTGTAGATTGTACAAGTCACATAATGTCTTGGGCAACTGTTTGATGAATGAACCAGTGAGATCCAAATATCGCAAATGGATCAATTCATGTATTGAATCTGGCAATACTTTTGAAATGAAATCATCTTTAAGCGATAACACGCGCAAACACTTCAGCTTGTATAATTGGCAATAATGTGGAATCACACACTTCTTCATCAATAATGTTCGCAAGGATTTGGCTTTGGTTAGATCCTCAAGGTTGGGTAGATCAAGAAATGTCTTACACAAATTTATATGACGTGTCATGCTAGTAGTTCCTTTTCTGGACCTCCTCCCCAACCTGAGGTAAAACTTCCCAGCTTCAAACATTGCTAGGTCATGTATGAGGTCGTGGATAACAAAACCCCCATGTTTAGATTTTGAGATTTGAAAAAATGATCTCAAAACTAAATCATGAAAATATTCATTCCCGATTTCTTCCAAAGTTTTTTCTCCGATTGTTGGTTGTAATAACCCTTCAGCCATCCACAACAAGACTAGTTCATCTTTCTTAAATTCATGACCCTTTCGAAATAATGAACAATAAATAAAGCATTGTTTTAAATTTGGAGAGAGGTAATGATAACTTAATCTCAACGCTGGAACAATTTTACTCTCATTCTCTGGAAGGTCCCATATGTCACTCTTCAATATAGTATTCCAATATTCAATGTCATGTTTTAGACGTAAAAGGCCTCCAAGTGTTTTGGCAACTAATGGCAGCCCCTTACATTTCTTAACAATATTTCTGCCAACTTCTTCCAAATTTGAATTCAAAACAGATTCTTGGGGAAGAAAAGCATGTTTTGCTAATAGTAACCAACAATCTTCATCTGACAAATGACTAATTTGATAAGTGGGAATAGTTCGAACAATCAAGGCAACCTTTTCACTGCGAGTTGTTACAACAACCTTACTTCCCATAATCCCACTTTGAAAAGGTCTTTGTAGAATATCCCAATCATCATAGTTTTCATTCCAAATGTCATCTAACACGATTAAGAATTTCTTTCCAATCAACAGCTCCTTCAATTCAAGTTGAAGTGAATTTAAATCCTTTTTATTAGAAACAGAAGAAGTGACTGCCTCAATCATGCTCTGTGTGATCCTAAAAATATCAAACTCTTCAGAAACACAAACCCATGCTCTAAGATCAAATTTGCGCTTCACATGGTCATCATTGTATGCTACTTGGGCTAAGGTAGTTTTTCCAATCCCACCCATTCCCACAATGGGAATAACAGAAATCTTACTATCATTTCTATCATCTGAAACCAACACGTTAATTAATTTCTCCTTGTCACTATCTCTCCCAAATACATCAGATTCTTCAATGAGTGATGTTGATTGAGGCCTCCATGACCAGTTCTCCCTCACATTATACTCTTTCAAACCAAGAATATCTTTTTGTCTTAGAATAAATTCAAGTTTGTCAATGATGCCCTCTATCTTAGTTCCCATTTTTCTATCACATAAATTAAGAGATCGAGAGAAGAAGTTTCCCACCTCCTTTCCAGTAGCTGCTCTCGTGGAAATTTCATCCATCAAGTCATCTGCATGATAAACAGCATCCTTCAAAGCATCCAACCAGTGCTTAACCGCTGGATTACGAATTTGCTTCTGCTCAGCATCAATAAGCACAGCTCGCAAAGCGTCCAAGGTTGTCGTCAGCTTTTGGAGTGACTTGTCAGTGAATTTCTTCCCCCGGACGAACTCCAAAACATCTGGTGAGATAATCCGTTCGAACAAACCCTGAAAAACTGCAGAAAGAAGAGCTCCTCCCACAAGTTCAGCCATGAGTGTCTGAAGTATGTGAAATTGTAATCAGAACTGAAATGTGGCTTTGCAAGCGTGAATTAGGAATTAAAATGATAGCAATGCAGCATCGAGTGTGAACAAATCAATATCAGACTAACTCACATGTGATGTTCCAAGAAACTGCAAGACATCTGCGTAGATAATAGAAGGAAACTGTCATTTTCCACAGCATTAATGCCCCCCTCCCAAAGCGGAGACTTCTCTAACCAATGTCAACTTTTTTTTTTTTTCGTGTAAATTGTCAATTTGCCATGGACCACTTCCATCTTTTTTTTTTTATTATAATTTTGGTCCTTTAAATTTTAATTGGATGATTTTAATCTCTTAAATTTGAAAATTTTGATTTTATTTCTATAATTTAAAATTTATTTGATTTTTTATCCTACCGTTTATGTCTCGGTAGTTTATAACACAAATTGCCTAGGTGCATTATTTTTGCCCATGACTATCAAATAAGGAGAATTTCTCATGTACTCAATCATAATAAGTATTTTTACTCTTGTCCAATAACCTTTTTATCTATTTGCCGGTTTTGTAGGATTTATATGAACCAGAAATATAATTTTTTAATTTCTACAAAAATTGATAATTGATATTCATTTATTAGATGGAATAAAGACATATATAATAAATATGACATTCAATAAGCTCTTACCAAATAAGAGACCAAGTTTTCCTCTACTTCAGCAACCAAACTAGTCATAATTAAGAAATATTTGTATACTCAAATTATAACACATATATTTATTCCCACCAAATAAGAAAAAGGTAATTATTAATTTTGTGAGATGCATATATATATTGAAAAATATATTTTTTAATTTTCAAAATATTATGTAATTATCTTCCTTCTATTAATAGGAGTAAATCACATGTTATATATAAATATTTTTTACCCTAATTTACATCTCATGTGCCCAAGTTTACGTTTGATTTAGGGCCAGACTATAATGTCCCACCTAGGAACCAGAGCATATTCACCCCCGCTTTGTTGGAGATACAACCACCATAGGATCAATACGAAATTGAAGGGAAAGTGCAACGTACGGTTAGATTTGAAGATTTGAAATTTGTGGTAAATGCTTGAGGGATGCACATGATGCTTTACATTTTGACATTATAAAATTGCATAATTGTATAAGTAACCCCACTAATTGAGTCCTAACTCTTGTTCTGGTGTGTGTAATTTAACGAATTTGTTTTCACTTGTTTTTAAGACACTTAATTTAATTGATATAACAAAAAATAATATATGTAATTTAATTAATAATATTATTATTCATCATTTTCTCAGACACTTTTTTTAATATAAGTATTTGATTTACATCTCATTTGCCCAAAATTACATCTAATTTAGGGCCAAACTATAATGCCCAGCAAGGAAATCACCATGGAATCAATACAAAATTTAAGAGAAAGTGCAACATATGGTTGGATTTGAAGACTCGAAACGTGTGACAGTTGCTTTAGGGATGCATATGATGCTCTACATTTTGACATTATAAAATTGTATAATTATGTAAGTAACTCCACTAGTTGAGTCCTAACCCTGGTTCTGATTTTGTGTAATTTAATGAATTCGTTTTCACTTGTTTTTAATACGCTTAATTTAATTAATATAGTGAAAAGTAAAATATGTAATTTAATTAATAATATTATTATTCATAATTTTTCTCACATGCTTTTTTTAATATACATAATCTAATATAATAAAAAATGATATGAGTGAAAAAAAAATTGAAAAGAATGGAAAAAATTAAATCATAAAGTAACCATTAGATTTTAGGAAATAAAATAAATGAATATAATTAGACAAAAATATTATATTTTAAGAAATAGAATAAATGAATATACTTAAACAAAATAATATTCATTATGCCTGGCATATAAATTGATGAAGTATCATATGCTTACACAATCTCAAAGTTAACCTTTATGCAAACCGATTAAAATAAAAATCGTTTGGAATAAATTTTATTTTAATTAGAATTATGAAAAGAGAAATATTAATATTTATATCAATATTAATCTTACTCTTCTTTTTTTTTTCTCAATTGTCCTTGTTTCAACAATAAAAAAATCCCCTATTTCTTTACCGTTATTTTTAATAATTCAATATTAAAAATAATTTTTCTATACATTATCTCAACAAGTACATGTATTTGTTATCTGATAAATAAATTTGTATTAAAATTTTAGTGTTTGAAAATTATTGTAGACATCCAAATTAGTAATATATCAAGGGTTATGCTAATGCGTATGGATAAAATTTATATTTTCACAACTTTTTTATTGAAATTGTAACTTTTATATAAAAATAAAAAAATTCCAAAAAAGATTTAATGTATTAATGTGGACATGCAAGAATTCTAATGAGAAAGTCAAACTCATAAATTTTTGTTTAATATTATTAATATTGACTTAATTTAAATTCAAATTAAATTAATTCTTACAAATGAAATTAAATGATTTAATAAGACTATTAATATTCCTTATTTAACCTAGACTTGATTACTATTATTCCAATCATGATCATTAAAACATTGCAGTTACATTTCTACCAAAAAACGATGCTGACACATTATAATTAGATATAAAATATAAATAATTTATAAACTATAATGTAAATAATAATAACAATCAATCAATTAGCAATTAATGTATACAAGAAGAAAACAAGGTAAATGCCTAATCAAATTATATAATGTCCAAAAAAAAATGTGTTAATTAATGAAGCCTATAGATATTTCTGATTACAAAGAAAACTTACGCACTAAGGCTTATTCATAGTTTGTGCAACATTACAACCCAAAGTTCATGACATGAAAGGCACAGGCAAAACTTATCAAGCAAGCTATTTGTCATATCTCAATAAAAAAAATATTCTTGAAGGACTGAATTAAAAATTTTTAAAATTTTGTTGGAGGCAGTTTCTAATTTATTAGTTTTCAGGATGACCTATTTAAAGTTGGTGAAAACTCTTAAGGCCAAATCGCAATTTGTTTCATTTCCTTTTATGTATAAAAGTTTTCCAATGGGCCTTTTTCTCTGGCAAACTCCTAAAGCTTCCTCCTCCCCTTTAGCTACTCCGATCTTCTTCTTCCTTCGTCCCTCCACCGTCCAACCACATTCGGCTGTCGACCTCCCTTCTTTGGCAGCCTTCAATGCCAGTTTCCATATCGAGTGTGCTGCTTCTTCCTCTGGGCCTGAAGCTCTCTCTCTCTCTCTCCTTCCTTTGTAGCTTCGATCACGTCATCTTCTTCCTATTTTCATTGTAAGACGTGTCCGGTCGATGAGTTTCCTCTCTGGTAGCTCTTCTTCCCCGATTCAGTTCACAGTAGTCTTCCCTCTCTTTCTCCAGCTGGTTCGACCAACAGCTCCCACAAGCTCACCAACGACAATCCAGCTTTGGCCGAGCTACCCATCTGTACTTTAGAAGGTGGTGAGTAATTCTAGAACAAAAGATTTATTCTATAGCAACCTTATATCTAGTTTGCAAGAAATTTTCCTTGAAATCCTTACTGTTCTAACTGGAAGAAATTTGAAATTTCTCTTGTTATTTTGCTTCAGTAGAGTTCTTATCGAAAGATTAAGCATATTGACGTTCAATTTTTAGAGCTTCAGTTGACTTAGCTTTCTAAAGATTTTCTAAGGTGAGTAGACAATTCTCTTCACTTAATGATCCCACGTGTAAATATAAAATAATTTTATTATATAAAATATTATTAACTCTTTTAAATAATAGAATTTTCCTATATATTAAAGTGGTTTTGAAAGTATATTTATATGTTGTATGTGTATATGAGATGGTTTGCCATGATTAAATGATACATTTTCATCTTGTGTTATGTCATTGGAATTAGCAATTCTATTTTCTATGTGGTGAGTAGATATAAAAATGCATCAATCGATTTATGTATATTTTGATAAATGTTATTTACCCGAAATAGTATTTTCATGTTACATGATATTTTTAGATTATTGGTTTGAGATACTGGATCTATTGAGAAATTTAATGGTAACCCTTAAGTGCACTTGTGAACAAAACATCATACAGGCAAGATGAATGGATTAGAATGATCTGATGGACTTATATTTATGATCTACGATGCATCAATACTTCATATAGCAACTGTGTCCGTGTATCGGTGTCGTTTCCGACATCGACACTCATCGACACTAACACGAAATGTGTCAGGGTCGTATCCATAATTTCAAAAAGTTCGGACACCCGTTCCCTATTTCAACACTTATGTCAAGCTCGATTCCGGGGCCGTGTCCGTAATTTCAAAAAGTTCGAACACGCATTCCCTATTTCAACATACATGTCAAGATTGATTTCCAGCTTATTATTTATTATGCCCTATTATTTAATATTATGAGTACTTATTTTCATATGAAAAAATAATAATTACAATA
>JANHAO010004231.1:0-24581 GCA_026873985.1 Saraca asoca
GGTGATTATCAAAATCTCAATAATCATATTAATATCTAAATCAAATGGATCCATTCAACTTAGATATCACAGTAAAAACAAAGAGGAAAGGATGAGAAATGACTAGCAAATTGAATGTGAAATGAAGGAGCAAGATTTTTACATTAATCTTCAAGTTTGTCAACCCCTTGTGCTGATTACAAGATTTAGCCTTCTATGGAGGTAGAAAACTATGAAGGAAAATGAAGAACACGAGCTACACCACTCTTACTAGAAAACTATACTAAAAACTACCCTAAAACTATTGCAAAAACTGAAGTCTTGCCTGGGTAGAAAAGAAGACAGCTACTGTTAGTGGGAGCAGGTAGAAAGCTGTCTGGTTGCTTCTGCCTCTGCCCTTGCATGTTTTGCTCAATGTAGACTGCTTTTTTTTGACTTTTATTGCTCTCCAGCTGGTTAAGTGTTTGCTAGAACAAAATATGTGCAATTAGGCTCAAGATCCATGCCAATTAGGAGCCTTAAAAGTCTAGTTCAGCAGAGCTCATTTTAGTAGCATTTCTCCCTCTCTATTATAGCCTATTTTTCACATCCAATTTGATGTTTTTAGCTCCAGAAGTCTTTATAAGAAATGTGGATTTATGTGTTAGCTTCCATATGGGCATAGTTCAACCTCAATTGGACTTGTATAACTTCATTTATGATCAATTGAATGCATAGAGGTCAGGCTGCCCAAGATAGTATTTTGGTCTTAAATTTAACTATAAATTTGGATAGCCAATTGGGTGATTCAGCCTTGGAAGTCTTCATGAAGTTTATAGAGCTATCTCTTAGCTTTCCTACAAGATAAGAATCACATCAATTGGATAAGTGGAGCTCATGTTATGACTAGAAAATAGAAACAGCTCAAAATGACCAATTATGCAGAAGTTTCCAAAATGATTCCAATTGGCACCAAATCATAAATACACACTAACACAGCTGAAAATAAGCCATTTTAGACCTTAAAATGATAAGTGAGAGGACAAATAAATGATTGAAATATTTTGTTATCAATTGACTACACTGAATTAAAACCACAATTAATTTAATGAAATTGAATATACAATTTGGTATCTCTTTTTGACATGTTGGTTAGTGATCACAAAATAAATGCAGAAGTAGATTTTCCCCTACTTCTCTAATGTAGCCTTTTATGTTCACTTCAATGTGGTAGTGTACATAGAATTCCATGGATAACAAAGGGGATTTGCTCCTAAATTTATAGATTGCAATATTTGATTCTTTACCCATCAAAGAGGTCAAATACATGCCCATACCAAAAATAAAATCACTTCCACCAAAATCAAGCCAGAAGCCCCATAGGTGCAACTCTACTCCATTTTTATCACTTTAAAATTTATGGGACAAATTGAGTTACACATCTTACCCTTTTTTAGATAAAGAAAGTCAATCAACTGAGGTTTAAAAAATAAAAATATAAAACAAATTTTCTAACGTTCTCTCACTTGGAAAAATATCAATTGAGTTTTAAATGTTTTTACAAATTCATTTTTGAAAATGACTCTTGGATTGAATAAACTATACTAAATCTAACATAGTTCAATGAGCACATCAAAAACATGATCCTCTCAATGAAACAAATGGCTCAAAACTACAGATGAGAAATATGCTATTTAGTAACATACAAAATCCATAATTACATGAGCTAATAATTTCCTTGATATGATCACGGATGTGATGGTATGGTTACACAAACAACATAGCCAAGTGACATATCTATGCTCGTATGTAAAGATTCTCATTTGGTCTTTCTCATGAAAAACACCAAATGTTCCCAAGAAGATTAATGAGGTTTCTGATGAAATAATAAACGTCTTGGCAGGGACAACTATAGTTCATTATACAAGGAGAACTATATCTTAGTCAACACATCCCACAAAGAGACAATTGTAGCAACATTCTCACAAAGAGAAATAACAATATCTTGAGATAATAATAATTTATATTTTGTAATCATCAAAACAAGAATGCTAAAAGACATCAAAATCTTACATATTCATATAAAAATAATGAAATGTATTAAGGTAAATAATAATACTACAATAATAAATGAAAGATAGATGATTTATAATAAAGAAACTTCCACTAATTAAGTAGATGCAAAAAATCAACAACACCCATGTTTTTCACATGTTCTTTAAAAACTATATGTCGAAGAGCTTTTATTAGTTAGTCTGCTATCATCATCTCAGTATTAAGACGCTCCATAAGAATGACACCATACTTAACTATATTTCTGACTGCTAGATATTTAATCTCTATATGCTTGGAGCCACTAGAAATTTTATTATTCTTAGGAAACATCACTGTTACAAAATAATCACAGTAAACTTTCAAAGGCCTAGAGATGGAATCAACTACCTTAAGCATAGAAATAAAATTTCTTATCCACATAGCATGGGTAGCTGGTTTATAGTAAGAGATGAACTCAGCTTGTATGGTAGAAGATGCAGTAAGTGTTTGCTTAACACTCTTCCAAGAGATGGCTTCACCAGCTAACATGAAAATATAACTTGATATGGACTTTTTGTCATATAGGTAACTAGCATAATCTTAATTCGAATAGCTAGCTACCTTAAGGTCATCTACCTTCTTATAAACTAGCATGTAGTCTTTTGTCTTTTGCAAATATCTTATCACCTTTTTAATAACTACCTAATAAGCATTATTAGAATTTGAGAGAAATCTACCAAGAATGCTCACAAAAAAAAAAAAAAAAAAGATAAGTCATGCCTTCTATAAACTTGAGCATGCATCAAGCTCCTAATTGCACTAGCATAAGGTTGGTCTCTCATTGTTTGGTTTTTAATCTCATCTTTAGGACATTGATCTTTACTAAACTTATCACCATAAGAAATAGGAGTATCTTTGGGCTTACATTTATCCATATCAAACCTTTCTAGGACATGACTAAGTTAGGATATTTGGGAGAATCCTAACATTTTTCTTGATCTATCCTTGTGAATCTCAATTTCTAGAACAAACGAAGCATCACTAAGATATTTCATATCAAATGTCAATGATAGAAGTGATTTGGTCTCATAGAGCAAATTGACATCAGCACTCACAAGTAAGATGTCATCAACATAAAGAATAAGGAAGATAAATTTGCTCCCACATACCTTAAGATACACACATTGATCTACCTTATTCTCAACAAATCCCATAGATGTAGTCATTTCATCAAATTTAAGGTACCATTGGGTGAGATTATAATTTTCATCAAGGTAATCCCAAAAATAATAGGCTAATTTAATATACAAAATTAAAAAATCTAACAGATATAGGATTCATTGTGGTGATAAACATTTACCTCACTAATTAAATTTTCCAATAAGAATTAAACAATTGCTCGTAATTAATTTCAACTCCATATACACTTTTTTGAATAATAATAATAATAACAATAACAATAATAATAATAATAATAATAATAATAATAATAATAATATATACATAAATATAATAAATAATTGGAAAAGTGTATATGGAGTTGAAATTAATTATAGGCAATTGTTTAATTCTTATTGGAAAATTTAATTAGTGAGGTAAATGTTTGTCACCACTTAGACTCATTTACTAAATTAATTAAAATTTCTTTTGATAAAGTATTAGGGGTATTATTGTTATTTAATTTAAATCATATAATCACTTGCTTACAAGGATTAATATGTGAATTAATTTAAATAGCTTGGGGCTTATGTGATGATGTACCTTTGAAAATCTTTTTACTTATTGGTGTTGGATTTTTAAATTTTATATGTCAGATTAGCCTATTATTTTTAAGATTTCCTTGATGAAAATTATATTTTCACCTATAGGTGAGATTATAATTTTGCATTTTGGGCTGTAATATTGCAATTATTGTTACAAATTTTGGCACATTATGTTTATTAAAATAATTTGCTATCTTTGAATTTTTTAGCTCCATGCATTTTTTCTTTGAACAATCAAACTATCTCTATTGAAACTCTGACTGGGAATAATTACAACAGGTAGAAGGAAGATGTAGAACTTGTTTTGACTATGATGGATGTGGATATGGCTTTGAGATTTGAAAAGCTTGCTGACTTGAGTAATGATAGCACTATAAAGCAAAAGGCCTATTTTGAAAAATGGAGAAGATCAAATTGATTGGCGTTTATGGTGATGAAGAGATTAATTGTTGAGATTTCGGTGTGTTCAATGTCCTAGAAGATGTAGAAAATTTTCATTCATATAAACAAGAAATCAACTATATTGAATTAAAATCATAATTAATATAACAAAATTGAATATACAATTTGGTACCTTTTTCTAACATGTTGATTAGTGATTGCAAAATAAATGTGGAAGTGGATTTTCCTTTACTTTTCCAGTATAGTCTTTTATGCTCACTTCAATGGGGTAGTGCACACAACATTCTGTGGAGTGTAGAGGGGATCTACTTCTAAATTTATAGTCTACAATATCTAACTCTATATCCATCAAAGAGGTTAGATATAGGTCCACACCAAAAATAAAATCATAACCAACAATATTGGGCCTTAAGCCCCACAAGTGCAACCCTAGTCCATTATTATCACTTTAAAACTTACAGGATAGATTGGGCTACATATCCAATCCTTTTTATTAAATAAAGAAAACTAATTAATCAAAGCCCAAAAAATAAAATATAAAACACATTTCTAACATATATGTCATAAAATATAAGGTAATTTTTTTTTATTTTAAATGTTTTGATTGCATCAATATACTTTAGTTTTAAAATAAATATGAATTAATTTATTTTATATCTCTATTGATATTAAAATATCCTTTTATATTTATTATATTTATAAGCTACTTTAACAGTTAATTTTATCAAATACTTCTAATACTATTAGCTAGCTTATCAACTAATAGCTAACAGCTAGCAACTAGTGAAATAGCTAATAGTTAACTTATTAGCTAGTTGTAACAAATAGATTTTTGGTTTCCTATGCACATTAATTTTAAAATTTTCATCTACAGTTGTTCTTCATGGATAACATTTGTGAACCTGTATAATTATATCATGATATAACAATGAAGAGCTGTTCATTGAAATGATATATTGTTGTAGTCAAATATTCGTATAGATACAAAAAAATCAAATCCTCTATAATAAAAAATATACATGATTGAAATTATGATTCTTAATCTTCTTAAAAAATTTTGTGACTAGGGTTTTACTTTGTTCATTTTTATGTCATTATGTAATTACATAAATCGATAAACATTTATTATATTTGACTACTGTAGATGGAAATCTCTAAATTAATTATGGTAAGGAGTTAATTACAAACAAAACTAAACTTTAGGGCTAATTAAAAGGAAAAAAGTGTAAGAATGAAATTACAAATTGAAACAAATTACAAGGGCTAAAAGCTTAAATAATACTAAGCATGCAATCAAATGATTGAAATTTACCAAATTAAAAAAAGGTTAAATTACTTTATCACTTTTTATAGTTTCACCCAATTTTTATTTTAGTTTAAAAGTTTAGAATTGAGTCATTGTATTTATTTTTTATTTCTACTTCCCATCATTTTTCGATTAAATTCCATTACTAATTGGCACATGAACAACACTTTATTGGTGTAACTTAACAATTGTTGATGATATGGTTACATATTACTTACATTTATGTTTTAAATGAAAAATAACATAAAGAAAATTATGATATTTTATGGGATTATTTTGTTCATAGATGGAAATTTGGAGTTACGTACCTCTTAATCTATAAACTATTAACATATTGTTATTCATATGAATTAATTACTAATAAAACCTAATAGAAAAACTACAAACGACATTCAATTAGAAATTAAAATAAGGACCTAATTTCAAAGTTTTAAACTATAACAATCTAATTAAAAATTAAGTGAAATGATAAGAAGTAGAAGAGTATTTAACCTTTAAAAAAAATCATATATTAGGTCAATTAAAGTTTATTGATCAAATAATAGTTAATTTTTTATTTATATAAAATTTTGTAAATACAATCTACATGATATGGGTGTGTAAGCATTAACAACAAATTTCAAGGTATTCTATAAAAAAGGTTATAGTGTTTGTATACTTTTGACTGATACCGATGTCTAGAGGTCGATACAAATTAAGTTGAGTTGAGCAGCAAATCAATTTGTTTCAACTTGAATGAATTTAGCCTATCTCAAAACTAGATTCATGTTCAAATAAATCAAATTTTTTAGTTTGAATTTGACTTGAATTAAGTTTGTGAATGTTAATGGTGGATTTCTGTTAGACCTAAATCTGGCCAACGGAGGGGGTTCTTTGAGGACCCAAGCTATTTCCTGATTGTTGAAGCGGTAGAAAGGTGCTGAATGGCAGGAGGAAAGGGGAGAAGAAAGAAATACACAGGGGGTTAACGTGATTCGGCTAAATCTAGGCAGCACCGGACCCTACGTCTATAGAGGTATTTTATTAGTATGAAGGAATATTTATAAAGCTTTTGCTATGGCTTCCTATAGAGTTTCTGCTAGTATCTTCACCTACTTCACAAAGGTTCTAGCCTTCTATTTATAGAAGCATGGAGGGGTACAAATGGAACTAAATAAACTGTACATCTGTTACATCAAATATTAAATATATAAGATTGCCTAGGGTACTACAAATTAGTTTCTGCAAGTTGCTTTCTTCATGTGGGGCCTAATGGTCATACTTGCAAAATGGTGGTGCAAGTTGTCTGCTGGCCTGATCTCAGTGAGCTTCTGGCTGGGTAGGACTTTGTCTTAGCGAGCTGGATCTCATACGTTGGGATTGCCATTGGCTTGCGACCTTGAGCTTGTTTGACCAACGAGCTTGGATCCTTAATGAGATAAAGTTCTTTGCACAACGACCTCGTGGTCTGGCGAGCTTGTTTCTTCCATCAGACTTGGCTCCTCTTGGGTTTTTGTTAGCCCACTTTGCGATGCCAAATTCTACTAATAACACTACCCCCAACTCTCAATTTGCTTCATGGATTGGGAGTTACAATTCCTTCTGGAAGGGTCTTCTTAGTCAAAGTCCTCTGTCTGTCGTGTAGCCACTTCAAACTTCACTTCACCTGAACTAGACAATACTTCTTTCTAAGCATGATCTTTAACTGTTGGCATGGCAATCCCATTCCTTTCAGACCATCTAATTTAGGGGCAGCCATTTATCCTTTGGGTCTTTTAGTGGACCCAACTAGCCTATATAATGCTTGTGAAGCTCTTCAGGTTTCTCAATAGAGTGTTCTAATGGGTGTCAAAGTTAAGTCCCCCATTTTTCTGATAATATGGCTTTGACGAAGCTTTCTGAGGCATGTATGGCCTATTGTAGAAGATCACAAAGTGTGAATGGCCTACTGCATGTGATTCCCATTGGATAACTCTTTATGCTAGCTTCGGGGGAGTCTTGTGTAGATCTTAGATTATTTCTTCACAGCTTTGTAATGGTTTTCAGCCTTGCCAGCTAGACTCCTGATGCTTTTTTGAATTACTCTGGGTTTGGGTCAGGAGGAATCGCTGGCTGAGGAGGGATATAAGTAGGAGCAATTGGGATTGCTGTTCTTCCTACTGGTAGGAGTTCGTCTCTTAATAGTTGGCTTTCTACTTTCAACAATAGCTTTAGGCTCTCTTGCTTTTGATTTTGTGCTTTGGATTTTTTGATGTAAACTTGTCTCGTTGAATGAGACTTTAATGAAGCAAACTTCTTTTGTAACTCTTAAGTTGCTATATTAGGCATTCCATTTGCACGAATTGCTATACAATGATTGAATAAAATACTTCGATGGCCAATCGACCATATTCTTCAACAAATTTGGACATTTTGTGCCTTGAGTGGATAGTGAGTTTTATTTAGAGAGATCACATGTAAGTTGTGAAATAATAAATCACATGAGAGCTATGGATATTAGGTTGCATGAGAGCTGTGAATAAAGTGATCTTGTTGCCTTAGGCGAATAATTAGGTCAATTTTTATGCTTCAACTAGCACTCAGCTATGCTGGTATTGAGTGTTTAAGAGCACCTCCGTGCCTCAATGAGCCTGTAGCTTAATTGGCAATGAGTGTTTAAGAGCACCTCCGTGCCTCAATGAGCCCCCAGCTTAATTGACAATAAGTATTTAAGAATGCTTCTACACCTCAACGAGCCTATAACTTAACTGGTATTGAGTGTTTAAGAGCACTTTCGCGCTCAGTGAGCCTGTAGCTCAATTGATAATAAGTGTTTAAGAATGCATCCACACCTTAGTGAGCCCGCAGCTTAACTAGCATTGAGTGCTTAAGAGTGCTTCTGCGCCTCAGTGAGCCTCCAACTTAACTGGCAATGTTTTGGGATGAGCCCTGGCCCCTCAGCTCGAAAGCTGACAATTATTCTGGGATGAGCCCTGGTGCCTCAACTCAAAAGCTGGCAATTTTTCTGGGATAAGCCCTGGTGCCTCAGCTCGAAAGCTGGCAATTTGCCAATTCATGTCTGGAATGAGCTCCGGGGGACCTCAGCTCATAAATTGGCAATTCGTCAATTCATCTTTGGAATGAGCTTCGGGGGGCCTCAGCTCATAACCTGGAACATTGGACTCGTACATTACAATTAGCAAAACAAAATTATACATTAATAAAGATAAAAGATAGGAAAGCTAAAGTACATTATCAATATATAATTTGAACTGAAGCTCCTTGCTTTTGGCTGGGATCTTGCTAAGGATGAGATTACTGCTCTGCAAGTTACACCACATACCCTTGTAAGTGCCCTCTTTTGATGATGTCTTCTATCGTGTCCTTTAATGCCCAACATTCTGAGGTGTTATGTTCAGCCTCCTTGTGGTAGGGGCAAAATTTATCTTTATTTTTGTGCCAACTGGGAGTCCATCGGGACTTGGGCTTCCCAAAATCTTCTCTATCTTGCTGTGCTAGGAATATCCTATCTTAAGTGTAAGACAAAATGCTATAGCTTTCGTGGCGACCTTGGTAGCGAGGCCGCTCATCTCTACTTCTTTTGATGATTTGAAAATTGGAGTTGTCCTTTCTTTCTCTGTGACTGCTCCTCCTCTTATTTTGATATGAGCTGCTTGATTTAGACCTCTTCAAGCCAAAAATTTCATCCCATCTGGCCTGCCTTATGGTTCGCTCATAGAAATCCCTAAGATCCTTTACCAGCGACTTGTAAATGCTTTTGCATAACTTTTCATCCTTACAAAGTCCCATACAGATCGTTGCGAAAATAGTTTCCTCTGAAGGATTTTCTACAGTATTGACCTCGTTTCTGAACTGAGAGATATAATTTTTCAATGGCTCTTCTTTTTGCTAAAAAATCATAGAGAGATGGCAAGGTGGAGTGAGCTATCTTTTTAATGATCGATACTGTTAATGAATTTCTTCTGACAAGGCTTCTAAACCATGTCAAAGGCAAGCCTGTAGTGTTGCTGGGAATACACAACATTTCACAAGAGGGTTAGTCGTCATGAGATCCATCTAGACATTGAACGTGCCTAGGTGATCGTACAGGTCTCTATCCCCATCATCGAGTAGGATTGGGGGAACTTTGAATTTTAGGGGAAGAGATTGCACTTTAATTTCTTCAGTGAATGGTGACCTCATTTCATATCAAGCTCGTTTATTTGGAGCTCAAAAATGTTCTTCGAACTAGTTCACCCTCTAAAACAACTCTTCTACAAGCGGGTCTCGTACCAGAGACTGTTGATTCCCCTGGTTGTGGCTGTAGTGACCTAGAATGTGCTCTTCACTAGCTCCACCTGAATGTCTAGCTTGGTGCTGTTGACGATCATCTTCGGGTGTGACGGCTTTGGCTTGTCTTTGCAAACCTTGAGCCTGACTTTACGCTAATGTTATGAATGCTCTGGTTAGCTCTCGCATCATATTTTCTAGCTTCTCTTGGTGTTGAAGCCAAACTTGGATTCCTTTGCTCCCATTTGTGACAGTGACAGGTTGAAAGGAACTAGCTGGGGGCTAAAAGATAGTGGCACCTATAACAGGGGTTGTTGAAGAATTCGTCAAAGAAACGTAACCTTCCGACAAGTTAACTTGAGCGTTTGAAGTCCTTGTGGTTCTCCCTCTAGCCATTACAACTACACAAAGGATTAAACAGAAGACAAAGGACCAACCAGTATGCAGAAGGGTCCCATTGACTGTGCCAAAATATTGACAGTGGATTTCGGTCAGACCCAAATCCAACCAATGGAGGGGTTTCTTTAGCGACCTAAGCTATTTCCTAGTTGTTGAGACGGTAGAAAGGTATTGAATGGCAAGAGGAAAGGGGAGAAGAGAGAAATACATAGGGGTTAACATGGTTCGCTAAATCTGGGCGGCACTGGGCCCTATGTCCACGAAGGTATTTTATTTGTATGAAGGAATGTTTATAGAGCTTTTGCTCTGGCTTTTGGTAGAGTTTCTGCTAGTATCTTCACCTACTTCACAAAGGTTCCAGCCCCCCATTTATAGAAGCATGGAGGGGTACAAAGGGAACTAAATAAACTATACATCTGTTATATCAAATATTAAATGTACAAGACTATCTAAGGTACTATAGACTAGTTTCTACAAGTTACTTTCTACATGTGGGGCCTGATGGTCATACTTGCAAAATGGCGGTGCAAGTTATATGTTAGCTTGATGCTTGATCTTAACAAGCTTTTGGTTGCGTAGGACTTTGTCTCATCGAGCTAGAGCTCGTACGCTGGGGTTGCCACTAGCTTGTGACCTCGAGCTTATTCGACCAGCGAGCTCGGATCCTTAGCGAGCTGAGGTTCTTTGCACAGTGACCTCGTGGTTTGGTGAGCTCGTTTCTTCCATCGGACTTGGCTCCTCTTTGGCTTTTGCCAGCCCACTTCACAGTGCCAAATTCTACTGATAATAGTGAACCATTTGACATGGCTCGGTAACTTGTGTGGTGTAATCAAATGAATCAAAATCTCAAGTAAACAAATCTAAATCAAAATGAACTAACCAACTCACATGATTGGTATATTAGCTTCATTAATTTGGCTTGAAATCATATAAAAAATTCTATTCAAATTTTTTTAAATATACTACGTAATATATAATGTGATATTCAATATCATATAATTCATTTCATAAATCATATTATTAAGATATATTTATAATTATTAAATATAATTAACTTATTGAGTTTGGTTTATTTAGCAAATAAGCTAACTTTTTAGGTTCAGTTTGGTTCATGAATTGTAACACCTTTTAGTAGCCTAGGTTGACTGGGCCTTGAAGTGCACTCAGTAGGTCACAAGGCTTCAACAGGGCTAGTTTCTAGAGGTGGGCGAACTAGTTGACCAACCAGCCTCAAGTGGAACAAAACCTTGGCCATCCTAAAATATAAAAAATGCAATCCTTTTTTGGCTAGAAGCTCTCTAAAGACTAGAATATTGCTAGAGGAAGGTCTCAGAAGTGCATCTGGCCTAGGACCTTAATTTAAGGTAAATCAATCAGTTAAAAGTCTAATTTATTTTAACTTAAGTTTGTTAAATCATGGAGTCATGATTTTAATCAGTGTGCTTTGCCTTTGCAAGGTTCACATGAACTTTAGTTAAGCCAAAGTTGTTCAAACATCTTTTCATGGAATGTTAGGGAGAATGCTCTTCCTAAGGTGAATGAGAGTCATTACTTTCTGATTGGCTTCATTTTGATATGAAATTATATTATTGAAATAGCCCATTTTTTTTTTTGATATGGTGTAATTGGAAACAAGACAAAGAAGAACTAAAGATATAATAAGTAAACTATGAATTATGATTATGTTTAAATAATTCATGAATGTTAAATATGTCTATGTGTTGTTTTTGTATATATGTTGTTTCTGCCCATGTGTTATTTGCTAAATTGTATGCTTGAGTGTGAGGGCTTCTCTAGGTCGGAACCTAGTAACTTAAAAAAATAAGTTTAGGATTAAAAGATGATTTTGTTGGAAAATTAAAAGTAAATTTAAGCTAGTAGGGCTTAGAACATGATAGACAAGTGATTTCAGATATAGTAGACATAGTAACTAGATGATGGGTATTATGGTAATTTTACAAAAATATACACATAAGAATAAACTTGTTTTATAAATAGGAAACTATTACTTGTGACTGTGGACTAACTCTACTAAGTTGAGAATACCTATGTGCGTTTAGGGCATGCTTTTTATGATTAAAATTAAAGGTACAAAGAGACAGGAAGTCTGTATCATTATGCATGGCATGGATTTAAGACCATACACCTTATGATAAGTATTTTATGGACCTCATATTTATTCCCTTCTTAATGTGTTAATGTATGGATAGTTATGTGTATGACTGAACGCTTTACAGAGCAATTGAGTGAAATAACACTACTATGTCTCCTATGTGGTGTATGCAACTAATTAACCTATAAGTCATATCGAGGATACTAAAGGGAGTGACTATGATATCCTCTTGCCTCGGTGTTTAGGATATTTATGTTCTATGTATGGTACATGTTTAGGTAGGAACATTAGAAAATGTGTTGATTTCATAACAAGGAATGGAAGAATAGAATTAGGTTTAAATAGAACAGATTTAAAGATCAATATGAGTATTTTTAGGCTTTAAGGTTCAATTAATCAGGATTATAGTAACACCGATTTGCATGAAATACTTGTTAGAATTTCCTATATTGGACTACCATAGTTTAATTATATATTAAATTGGATTAATTGCATGCCATAACAGTTAAGTATAATGGGCTAACTAATATGTGATCAGATTATTGTGTCTAACATGACATCTAATCCAATAGTGGACTTTATTGGTATGAGTTTTGTAATTGGGTTTATGATTATGACTCAGCTAGTGCAATAGGGTTACATCAAGGCAAGTCCCTATTATTCCCCCTATTGAGGATATAGTAAAATTCTCTCTCCCTTTCTCTGTTAAGGCATGTGAGGAGTGTATCTATTATGGAGGACTCATTTGGATGAATGTATATTGAAATATCATATACATATATTTATTTATTTAATTTATTATTTTATACAAATTTAGATGCTTTATAACATGATGTACAGATCTGTATAATGGTTAATATTATTTGTCAATTTTGACAATTGTTATAAGAGCTAACTTTTTCTTTTATATTATAAGGCTTAAATTTATGCAAATATAGTTTTAAAATTTTATGTGATTAAATTGTTGACTATTCATAATTATTGATGAGAAACATTATGGATTTTTTATATGAAATTTTTCTTTTTTTTTCTATATTATTAAGTTGTAAGAATTAATTACAAATTTTGTGAATTTGAGATAGAATAAAAAATTAAATTAATTTGTTTTTCCAAAAAAAATTGATTTCTTAAATTTAAATAATTTAAATGGAAATTTTTAAATTAATTTATGATTTCATCTCTAAACTATTTTATGTGCAAAATGCACAAATCAATTTGAGCAAATTTTGTTCAAAATTGAAATTTTTTAAATTCATGTTTTTCAATTACTAGAAGATTGTTTTGTCAAAATTCAATCAAATTCTTAGGTATTTTTTCAAATTGATTCATGATTCTATACTAGAATAATTAGACAAAGAAAAAGCCTTAATCAATTTCTAAAATTTCAAACACAAGTAGCATCAATTTTCAGAATTTTCATTTGGGTAACCTAAGGGAGGTTTGGTACTTTTCTAGTTAAAATTGCATAATTTTTTCATGATTTTGTGAAATTAATAAAGGTATTAGACAAAGAATGATTTAGGAAATTAAACACTCACAATAATTTGTCAAGATTGGGGCTAGAATTGCCAAAATGAGAACTAGGTCGATTTTAGGTTGTATAGGCTTGAAACTGCATGAAGTTGGGTGAGGAAGATGAAGTCCAGCTATGACATGCAAGGACCATAGGTCCTGAAGGCACGTAAATGCCACATGTCATCATGGTGGTGGTGGACAATACTGAAATTTATACCTCTGAACTCCACTCTCTGAGCTCTATTTTTTGGAACTAAAAATATTTTGTTTATTTTTTTTACCTAATTTATTTAAATAATTATTTGATATTATTTGGATCTAAAAATTTTACTATGTGTTTGCTATATATTAGACTACTGTCTATAATTTTTCCAAAATTTTTTGGAAATAAAAATCTTTTATGTAATTATTATCCTATTTATTTGAGCATTAATTTCATATTACTTATATATGAAAAATTTATTGCATTATTCTTACATATTATGCTATTTTATGCATTTTTTGTGAACTGATTTAACGTTGTTTACAAATTAAACATTTTTTGAATTGTTGTATGTAATCTATAAAATTATGTAAAAAATTAATTTTGCTTATATTATGTTATGAATTTTTTGCACAATTGAGTACTCACCTATTGTGGGATTGATTGCATAAAATTTTGATGAAATAAAGTTTTGAAATTGCATCTAAGAGAGTGCCATGTTAATAATATATATGCCCTACTGGTATAATATTATCAATATAGTTTGTTAGTGATAATATGAGTGTTAAGATTACTTATTATGTTCTTAAAATTTTAAATACCCTATCAATGTTAAATTTTAGGAATGTAACATTCAATTTTTATGTTATATTATTAAGCCTTAAATGCCTTATTGGTGTTAAGTTTCATAATGTAATATTATTTGAAATTGCAAAGTTATTGAGGAAATATTATAGTATGACTACATTGAATATGCAATTTTGGAATTTTTTAATGAATTTCATAAATTATTTTCTCAATATCTTATTACCTATGCAATTGATTACATGATAAATAGGACCAATTATGAGGGCTGGGCTGAGTAGTGGATATCTAGACAAAATTGCTGATATTATATTTGTCAATCACCAAATTTCATATTTGGCATGGAGAGAGGGAAAGTCAAAGATAGAGGAAGACTCTATTACTACGAAAGGGCTCTTCATGGAAAGCAGACACATTCTAATAAAGTATACTTGATGGTTATGATATATATTAAGGATAAGACCATCATGAAAGGCATTATTGACTTCCAAGTGCCAAAGCATTTATGGACTCTGTAGTTGATAAATTCATAAAGTTCGATAAAGCTGGAAAAAAGATATTTACCCATTGTTGCTGGATAAAACTATTTAGGATGATATTAGTGAAATTTGTGAGTATATCGTTGAACTAGTATACTATTATAGTCACTTATGGACATGCAAGTAGACTTAGAAAATAATCATTTAATTTAGCATGTTTTAGAGTCTCTTTCGATTAAATTGACATTCTTAAGACATTATATCACACCCAAGAAAGTGATTAGACTTTCAGTGAAATAACCTTTATAGTTAGTTAAGTAAAAGATGATGTGAAAAATTGAAAGGTCTTTGTTTCACATAGATCAAGTGTTAAGCATGGAAGTTAGTCACACCCAAAAGGGAACCAACTTTAGAAAGCAAGAAAGTTGATTTGAGTGCACATCACAATAAATCAAAATGTTCCACTAGCTTTAGTGAAACATTCTGTTAAACACTTGGTGGTTAAATAGAGGTACAATCATTTACATTACAAATTCATTATAAGCATTAAGAAACAAGAGAAAGCCAAATGATAGAAAGCTGATAGTTGGATTAGAAATGGTGGAAAAATGCAAGACAAGTATGTAGGATTAGTTGCCATTTGAAAATTAGAGAGTTAGTCAGTTAAACAAATATTGTAATTGTATATAAAAGAGTTAGAATTAATGTGAGATCTTCAATGATGTGGCATAGTGTCTAAATGATATCTCTATAGAAGGATGGAATGATTGATAAAAGAAAAGATTCTTCATGACCTAGGCTTATCTTTTTTTTTTTGTATTTATTGATGACATTAAGAAAGATACTCTTTGCTAGAGTTCAAGAAAGGAAAAAGACCAGAATGTTGGAGGTACTGGAGTAAATTCACAATGATGTAAATGGATTGATTATGATGAGTGCTATGGGTGGATACTGGTACTTTACCTTTATTAGTGATTGATTAATTTTTGTTAGGTAGAAATATCCATTGAAAAGTTAGAATCCTTAAATTCTTTTAAAGCATTTAAAGTTGAGACTAAACTAAAAAATAATAATAAGAAAATCATATGCGTTAGAAAGATGGTAAGTGTTATGGAGATATGATAAACTGATGGAAATTCTGATTCTTTTATAAGATATCAAGATTGTGAATTTTGAGGCTAATAACCTTATGTCTAGAATGTTTGAATAGGATTGGATTGTAGGAAAGTGGAATTACATGCTCATGGATATGATCAGATGCATGTTGGTGCATTCAATTTTACTAGACTTTGTATAGGGCAATGCTTTAAAAACCATGATGTATATTCTGAATCAATTCCTTGTAAGTCTGCACTTAAAAACCCATATGATTTGTTGTATAGGAAAAACCTAGTCTTAGGCATTTCCATGTTTGGGATTGCAAGGATAAAGTGAAGTCATATGATCTATTTATTAAGTAACTTGATCCAAAGATTGTTGATAGTCTTTTTTATTGGATATTGTAAGGGCTACAAAAGCTGCAAATTTTATTATCCAATCTACACCACTATAATAATAAGAGCATCTCATTATGTTTATTTTGAGAGCTGGTCAGACAATAAGAATGAAAGACATGTAACATTTCTCTTAAAGAAGTATAATTTGTTATTCCACTGGCACTATTATTGGTTGAAACAAATCGTATTGATCTAAAAGATCCAAAAACTAATCTACTATAACATATAATAAAAACAATGGTGGAAATTGGAAGAGATTAATGCTTCGCTAATAGTAGAAAAGATTTGAGTCCTCTAAATAAAATACTATTAAGGAAATTCTAGATGGCTAGCAGATCAAAATTGCTAATGACTATGTGGTATACCTGTATGAGCATGAATTTGACATTAATAATGGTAATGATTTCACTAGTTTTCAAGAAGGCATGTTAAGTCCTAATTCTTTAGAATGGATAAAGGTTATAAATGATGGATTGCTTTGATGACCCAAAACAATGTTTAAGATCATATAGAGTTACTTATTGGTTGCAAGCTTATTGGATGCAAAAAGGTCTTTAAGACCAAAGGATATCAAGGGGTGATTGAGAGGTATAAGACCATATTGATGACAATAGACCACATTCAAAATGAAAGTGTTGATTGTAGAAAATTTTCTTATTTGTTTTAATTGAAGACTCATTTGGAGTTGTTATATTGCTGGTAGCTCATTTTGACTTAAAGCTTCACCAAATGCAAAATGGCTTTCTTGAATGGTGATTAGCTTAGCTTGCTCTTTAAGGGAGGTTTCAACTTGTGTGAATTCGATATCCACATCAGTTGCCACAAGGGCATTTTTAGCAATATCAGGTTGGTCAATCAAGACTAGCTTAGATTCAGATTGCTTTTTTTTGTAAAGATGCAATAGTGGATACAAATTCAGTTGTTTTGCTCAGACAAGAACTTTCTTGGTGCATAATGAGAGCTAGAGAGGATTATAAATGGTCATCCAGTGAGATGTCATCATCATCAAAAGTATCCTTTACCTTAGAATATGCAATACCCTCAGCTTGGCTTTCTTGCTGAGGTTGCTCTTTCTGGCGTGGGTTAAAAATATTAAGAAGAGTTATAAGAAGGTGTTCCTCTTCATCTACATCAATTAGGATGGGATCATTAGGTGCGCTACTCTTAGGAGGAGCAGTAAATTAAGGGGGTGTGCTAGAGGCCATCAACCTTGTTAACCTTTTAGATCACCTTTCATACCTTACTTTCTGAACTTTTATAGCATGCTTTTTCAAAAATTTTTCTTGCTTCTTTTTCTCATAATCTTGGGCTACACTCTTGCCTTTGGGATCTTCTTGACCAATGAATCTATATTTATTTGGGATAAGACCTAGGCCTTCTCCAATAATAATGCCCTTACTCTTTGCTATAGGGGTTTCATCATCATGTCTAAAAGAGGCACTAAAAGTGTCTGAAGAGGAATCATTATCATGTTTATAAGAAGCTTCTATTTTTCTCTTGTTACTAGAACTATTTGAACTCTTTGGATTTTTACTTTACTCATTTGGTAAGACAAGGCCAAAGCCTAGTTGGCATTCATAGTGTTTCTTTCTGTCACCTTCCTACCAATCTCATGTGATAAGTGAAAACCAAAGTGTCTATAAATCCTAGTAATAATCATGTCATAGGGAAATAAGGCTATTTCTTTGTGTAACTCATGAAGCATGTATTTGATAATCAAATATCCTAAGTTGATATTATATTCAAGTTTTATAGCCCAAAGTAAAAAAGTTTTCAAACCATTTCTATTACTTAGCCCTCCCTTTTTAGGAAAAATGATATGAGAAATGATGTATAATAGTACCTTTCTATTTTTGGATAGCTTATCACATTTTAGAGTTGTTTTTGCTCTTGTCACCAAAGATGAGAAGGGTCCATTAAGCAAAGTTGTAACTTTTTATTCCAAGCTCCCCCTTTTTTAGTGTCAGCAGAGCTTCTTGATCTGGTACTCTAAGAATTTGATTCAATAGTGATGAGGTGACTTCATGTTCTCTACCCCTCAAATATTCCTTCAATGTGGTATTATGCCTTTGAACATCAAGGTTAGCAAAAAATAGCTTTGCGTAGCCTTCAAAAATAAAGTCATCTAACTGTAGTATTGGTTCCCATCTTAACTTTCTTAAATATTCTACACAAGGCCAATTATTAGATTCTAAGGAAGCTAGGCTTACCCTTCCTGGGGTCACACATTTTTTATGGGCAAAGAAAAAATATCGTGATCTTACTCGAGGGTCTTTGTAAAATAAATTTGGAAACTTAATTAGAGTGTTTTAGAAGGCCATTTTCAAGGATTTGAAGAAAGCTTTTCAATAAGAAGATGTAGTTTGAGTAAAGAGCTAAAACAAGGGTTTCTAGTTTCATGGTCAAAACTGGGTGTAGATTTTTGTTTTTTTGGTAAAAAAGAGAGTAGGTTACAATTTTGCAAGCAAAAGGTTAGAATGAAGGTATTAGAATAGGACCTTTGAAGGATTAGGTCAATGTTTCAAATTTTAACAAAAATGATTTTAGTTTTAAAAAAGAATAAGAGAGAAAATGTAATAAAAAAACAAGTTTAGATTCATAACTTAAGCTAAGAAGATGATAGCAAGACTTAGGGCCTACAGAGCTTTGGGTCTACAAGAAAATGGGTGTTGATATGTTGCAGACCAATGATTTCATTGTGGGTAAAGAGAATTTTAGAAAGAAATGTAGGTAGAATAGGGAAAGACAAATTTTTGGCTTAAGCAAAAAAGAATGAAAGAGAAGTTTTTGGTCTTGGAGGCCTTGGGACTGAAAAAAAATGGAAGTAGAAACATAAAGAAGGTAGTGGGTCGTGATTCCTTACAAAGAAAATGACTGTAGTTTTTCAAAGAAAATAAAAGGTGTCATTTTTACATGAAGTGGGAAGGAAGAAAAAAATAAAAGAAAAAGAGAGATTTTTTATTTTCTATCCCAAAATGTGTAAGTTTGATAAGACAAAGTAGCTTATCTTATGGAGTTGATAAGCTGATTTAGGTAGGAAAAAATTAGGAAAACTCGAAAAAAGTGCAGTTTTTATGTTAAACTATTCCAAAACTTCTTGAATGGGTCTAACCGAATAAAATTCTACTAACTTTGGGAGTATTAGTAATGTACTTGCCAAATATTTTTGGTAAATACATTGACACATGTAATAGAATGTGCGTAAAAAATAAAAATAAAAATAAAAAAGTAAAGTAATGCTAACTGGATGCAAAGTGAATGCATGTCCAGATAAGAAAATATCTCTAAAATTGAAGTAACAATTCAAAAAAAAAAAATAAATAATCAAATGAATAGTGCATTAACAAAAAATATAAAAAAAATACATAAAATAATGAAGTAAAATGAACACATAAACAAATAATAAAGCAAAAATAAAACATCCATAAATCTTATCCAAGCATTTTTTAGACTAAATTAATTGAGATTAATCATTTCAAGCTCATTTATGATAAAAAAAAATTGATCTTCATGGAAGAGCTTTGTAAAAATATCCACTAATTGATTTTCATAATTTATAAAATTCATTTTAATATCCCCTTTTTGAACATGATTTCTTATAAAATGATGTCTAATCTTAATATGGTTGGTTTTAGAATGGTAAATAGGATTTTTGATCAAATTAATGATACTAGTATTATCATAGAGTATTGGGGTTTTACTAAAATTCAAATCATAGTTTCTGAATTGTTACTTTATCCATAATACTTGTGCAAAACAACTTCTAGCTGCCATATATTTAGCTTTAGCCACGGAAAGGCTAACTGAGACTTGTCTTTTACTTTGCAATGAAACAAGATATTGGTTAAGGAAGTGACATACTCTATTAGTACTTTTCTTGTTAAGCTTACATTCAACAAAGTCAGTATCAAAGTATCTAATGAGATCAAGACATTCATTTTTGGGATACCATAAATCAAGATCTTTTGTATCAAGTAAATATCTAAATTTTCATTTTATAACCATAAGATGTGACTCTTTAGGGTTAGATTGATATCTTTCATATAAACAAATACTAAACATGATATCTAGGCTAAATAAAAAAGCGAGCCAATCATACCTCTATACCGCTTTTCATTTACCGACTTACCATTTTCATCCTTATCGAGTTTAGTGGATGGACTTATAGGAGTGCGAAAGATTTTTGCATTTTCCATCCTAAATCTTTTTAAGAGATTTTTAGTGTACTTAATTTGGTTGATAAAGATACCTTTATTGATTTGTTTCACTTGAAGTCTAAGAAAAAATGTAAGCTCTTCTATTATGCTCTTTTTAAACTCACCTTTCATGAGATTTAAAAATTCATTACACAAGAGTTCATTAGTAGATCTATATATAATATCATTAACATAAATTTGCATAATTAAAATATCATGTTCAATATTTTTTATGAAAAAAGTAATATCTACTTTGGCTCTTATGAAACCATTTTCAATTAAAAATTTGTTAAGTCTCTCATATCAAGCTCTAGGAGCTTGTTTGGAACCATATAAAGCTTTTTTGAGTCTGAAAACATGTTTGGGTTTTTCAATATTTTCAAATCTGATAGGTTGTTTAACATAAACTTCCTCATTTAAAAATCATTCAAGAAAGCACTTTTGATATACATTTGATAAAGCTTGAAATTTTTGAAGGATGCAAAAGCAAGTGGCATTATAATGGATTCAAGTCTAGCAACAGAAGCATAAGTTTCATCATAATCAATACCTTCATGTTGATTGTATCCTTATGTCATAATCTTGTTTTGTTTCTTACAACATTTCTAGATTCATCTAGTTTATTGTGAAGCAGCCATTTGTGCTAATGATTGATTAATCTAGAGGCTTTGGTACAAAGTTCTATACTTCATTCTTTTCAAATTAGTTGAGCTCTTCTTGCTTTGCGTTGATCCAACTCCCATTGACATTCTTTGGTTCAATTCGAGAGAGAAGAACTATGTTGTTTAAGTTGAATCTCTTTGAGGATCTTGTTTGGAATCCTTAAGAAGGATCACCAATGATATACTCTATTGCATAGTTTGGTATGTGCCTTCATTCTTTAGGAAGGGTCCCATGCTACAATCTTAGAGCTTGCTTTTTTGGTTGCTTGATCTAATCCTATTGCTCTTTCAAATCTTCTAAGTCTTTCCTATTGTTCAAAATATAACATTTACATCCAAAAGCATGTAAGTAACCAATATTGGGTTTTCTTCTATTCCAAAGCACATAAGGAGTCTTCCTTAAGAAAAGACATATCAAGCATTTATTAATGATATAACAAGAAGTGTTTGTGACTTTCGTGTAAAAATATTTTGGAAGATTATTTTCACAAACCATGGTTCTAGCCATATTAATTAAAGTGCTATTTTTCCTTTTCACTGTCCCATTTTTTTAAGGAGTTTTAGGACACAAAAAATTATAGCTAATCCTATTTTCTTCACAAAAGGTTTCAAAAAGGTGATTTTCAAATTATTTACCATGATCACTTATAATGCTTAATATGCTCACACCTTTTTCATTTAAAATCTTTTTTGTAAAATTTTCAAAGATATTAAAAGTCTCATATTTATGAGCTAAAAAGGTACTCAAGTATATCTCAAGAAATTATCAACAATAACCAAACCATATGTTTTGCCTCAAAAACTTTGGGTTTTGTCGGACTAAAAAGATCCATATGCAATAACTCTTAGGATTTTGAAGAGGAAACAACATTTTTAGGTTGAAAGGATGATTTTACTTATTTCCCTTGTTAGCAAGCATTGCATATGTGATTTTTCTCAAAGTTAATTATAGGAAAATTGTCTAGTAAATTATTTTTACTAAGATTTGAAATAAGGCGCATGTTTACATGGCCTAGCCTTCTATGCTGAAGCTAACTTTGATTACTTGTTGAAACAAAACATTTTGGTTCCTTGGAAGGAATATCCTATGGCATAATTACATAAATATTATCTTTTCTTTGGTCCACAAAAGATATTTTGTTACTGAAGATGCTTTGCACATAACAATAAGAGGATTCAAATACAACTCTATAACCTTTGCCACAAAGTTGACTAATGCTTAAGAGATTGTGTTTAAGTCCTTCTACCATTCTAACATTATTGATATGAGATAAAGAATTAATACCAACTTTACCAACACTAATAATTTTGCATCTTGTGTTATCACCAAAAACTACTTCACCTCATTGAATTGGTTTGAGAGAAATAAACTTGCTTATCTCTCATTATATGTTTTGAGCAACCACTATCAAGGAACCAATAGTCCTTTCTAACACTAGCCTTAAGGCTAACCTACAAAAAGAAAGCTATATTATCTTAGGTACCCAAATCTTTTTGGGTCTTTTTAGGTTAATCTCTTGGTTTTTTTTATATTGCCCTCTTAATACCTAAACATGTGCATTATGATCAAGTGTTTTCTTTTTATAAAAGCAAGATTGAGAAATATGTTCATTTTTCCCAAAAAAAAATTACATTTCAAAAAGGGAGTGGAATTTTGAGTTGCTTTTGTAAAGAAATTCTTTTGATAATTATCATGCTTCCCATGAACAAAACTAACTCCTCTTATGATAGGATGATTTTGAGTTCCCAAAGGGCATTCAATTTTTTCTATTCAACAAATCGATAAAGGTTTTTTTCCAAGAATTTTACTTTTTTTTGGTCAAAAATTTATTTTTATCATTTAATGAATGAGCAACCGACTCTTTCTCTTTTAAGGGTTGAATTTCATTCACTAATGAAAGAGCAACCAATTTGCTTTTCAAAACAAGATTTTCTTTTATCAAACTTTTTTTTTTCAAGAAGTCAACTTTATTTAATAAAAAAGTATTTTAGTTTGTTAAATCATTTTGAGAAAAATATATCCATTTCATCAAAAGTTTCATTTTCCTTTTTAAGAAATTATTTTTCATTTTCAATGTATTAACATCATTTTTCAAAGTTTGGTTTTCCTTTTTTGAAAATTCAAGTTCCTTTTCCAAGGAAGATTTTCCTTCAAAAATGGAAATATATTGACATGATTTTACGGGAATCATCCATTAAACTTTCAAAAGCCTTTTGTAATTTATCATAGGGAATAGGAGTATCAAGATTCATTACCTTGGTTTAGTGTTCTTTGACCATAAAGCAAATGTTTGCAACTTTCTTCCCTCTTTCTTCTTCAGTTTCTTCATCAAAGGTGATATATTCATCATCCCAAGTAGCTATCATTACTTTCTTCTTTGGTGGCCTCCTTTGGGATTTCTTTTTCTTGAGATTTAGGCAACCAACCTCGAAGTGACTAGTTTCTTGCATTCAAAGCAAGTTGGTGCTTAATTGCTCGTTTCTTTTCTTACTTGCTCTTTTTGCACTTTTTTTTTTCTTACAAATGGTTTTTTTGTCTATCTTGCCTCTCTCTTATATATATATACATGAGTCTTTTTACAAGATATGCCATTTCCTCATTTTTATCTTCAAAATCTTTTATTTCTTCTTCATCATCATCATGAAATGATGTAGAAGCTTTAAGCAATATTTCTTCTTCTATTATCATTTTTATCTTTCATGTATATTTTTTCATATGCTTAGAGCTTTCATCATAAGTGAGAGTTTCAAGATTGAAATCTTCTTGAAAGTGCCATGTTTTGGAAGACTTCCAAGGATTTTTAAGATAAGATTTGATTTGGGAATGATTCTTCCAAAAGCATGGAGATCATTTGTGATGGTGGATATTCTTTTGAACATAGGTTCAATCTTTTCTCTTTCCTCCATTTGGAAAAGGTCATACTTTTCCGTTAACTTACTGATGTGAGTTTGTCTCACTTGTTTTGTTCCTTGAAAGATGATTTGGAACTCATCCCACATGTCTTTGGTGATGGTGCACTTGGAGATTTCTTAAATTCTTTTAATGCCATGTCATATATTTTTAGCTTTTGAATAGAGATTACTCTTTTGTTTCTTAGCTTCACTTCACTCACTCTTTGGTTTTGGCACTTGATGGCTGTTGATAACACAAGATTTGACACAATTATTTGTCCTCATACTTAGCATTTTAAGTGCCAAAATGATATGTTTCCAGCTGTGTTAA
>JANHAO010004232.1:0-24630 GCA_026873985.1 Saraca asoca
CAACCCAACAAGCCCAAGGTGACCAGGGTGTATGAGAGGAGGCGTTATGGGCCACATAAGTCCAAGCTGGAATTCCATCCCATAATTGACCAAGGAGTGAAGTGTGGGAGGTTATAGGCTAGGGGAAGGAACAGTTGTAGGGATGTGTGGAAAATTTGAGGGAGAGACTTAGCCTCTCGAATTGCTAAGGAGTTGGTGGGAAGATTGCATCAGTTCGGTGCAGTTTTCTATAATTTTCTTTCTGTTCTAGTTATTTTGCATTGCTGGTTCTATCACAAATCAAGCAATATATTCCTTTGGCCACAATTAGGCAAGATTTATGCAAACTTCTGCCATGTATGTATATAAAAAGCATAAATATACATGTCTGATAGAATATAGGACCACAAATTGCAAATTTAGATAAAAAGCCAATATCTAATCAATTTTGCATGAAATAGTATGCACCAAATCTTACTAACCTCTCTGTGGAAGCATATCAATGAACTGCCGAGTAACAAAGAAATGCAGAGTTCAATAAATCTCTGAGTCCCCATGAAGAACCTAAGTCAGGAAACCAATGTTAGACAGTGAAAGATTATCTTCAAGATAACAGCACTATATAACAACCATAATAATCTCTTAGATGTAAGAGAATATAATAATCTGTGCATATGAGATGTCAAACAGCAAGTCTATAATAATCTCTTTTAAAAAAAAAAAAAAATCTTTTTCGTCTCCGAAGCTACGGGAGTTAGCCATAATTTACATTCTAACCGAACAACCGGAGCTCTGAGCAATAATGAATCAGTTTTAAAGCATAAGAAATAGGAACTTACGGTTGAAACGATCCACAAATCTCTTACTTTTCTCTAGGAATTATCACATTTCCCTACGAATATAGAAGATGAAAAAGCATAAAATCACAAGCTACGGTGGAGAACGGCGGCGATGGAGGGACCTAAGACGAGAGAGAGAGCAGAGTGAGATCGAGAGGGAGAGAGAGAATGTCACCCGCCTTGAATTTAATTTTTTATTATTTGTTTTCCAGAAGAAATACGAGTTGACCCGAGGACCCGTCATACCGACCCGGTTCAGTACCAGGAAAAATGATATCGTTTCTCTCGTTGGGTTCAAGTTTGAGAAGGGAAAGCTGAAAAGCCTGAACTTTTCTAGGGTTAGAATCTTCTCGCGCGGGAAAATCGATTTTGCGGAGGAAGGCACAGAATGAATAGTTCATCACCAGCTAATTCATCAATATCATCAACAGCAATGATAGGTGGAGTGGGAGGTAGTGTCAGCAACGCAACATTGTCCGCTGAAGATTTTCAGTTCCCGTCTGATCCAATCTCCATTCAAGACAGAAAGGACCAGGCCATGCTAGGTTAGTCCGCATTCGGGCTCCTATTCGGTGAAAGTTTGTAAATTTGAACCTCCAATTCATCTGAATTATCTCATTGGGGGTTGGAGCTGAATTTGAAATTTTCCTTTGCGATATTTCAATTTCAGCTTCAAAAATCGTAGATTACTTTTCCCACGTCGCGTATATTACTTTAAGCTACTTTTCTTGTTCTCTGTTTATGCACGATGTTATATGTAGTCGAATTATTTAGTGTCCGACTGTCCGTAACCGTAATGTGTTCTAGGTTTTCTTCTCTATCACTGAAGTAGGAGGTGAACATGATAGGTTGGATAAATTTCATTGCTTGATGTTCTGGATTCGCCTCAAGCCAGAACAATTTTTGTTTATGAAGGTTATTACACAATATCATCCCTTGAACTACAGGATTGACCTCAAAGCAGGAGACTCTTTGGTTCCTTAAGCTAGTATATGGAAGAAATGTGGCCTAAAAATAATGTAACTGCTTGGTTTTTTAAATGAAGTACACCTCCCTCAGTTATTAATTAGTCCAGAATTTCCCAGAAACATCATGGAACAAAAAATAGAATCTGTTGTTTCCGTTTGTTATCACTATTATCTCTTTTTCCTTTTTTTTCTTTTTTTTTTCTTTTACTTCTATCCTTCTGCCGTTATAAGGGCTAAGATTAGTCCTAACTTTTCAATGAACTTTTGATATTTTGGTTTCTTGAAAACTTAGTCAATTCATTCAACCCATACATGTGAACAAAATTTTAGGCTCTACATGTTTATGAATTCATATTCCAATTCCAGTTATACTTTTTCTACCTATTCTTGCTTTGTTTGTATGAATGCTTTTGGTCTTTGTATATATTCACTGCCTTGAACAGCCAACATAAGGAGCTCATGAGTAGTAATTAGGATTGCTTTTATTGTTTGATATGGATTATTTGTTTCCTGATGTCCCCCTTTGGTTCCTGATCTGGATTATTTTGATGGATTCATGTGTGGGACCTGTTTCAATCTTGTAAGTTCTATTCAGTATTCACCGACTTTTTTTGCTAAAATGGGAAAGAATTTGATCAATTTTTGGATCAAGTAGAGTTCTGCACAGGTCTCAGTTTTTGTCTGTGTTTCCTGAACTACTACAAGAAGTATTCATTTATACAATTTCCTTTCCAATTTGCAGTTTTAAAATCCGATCTCATGGCTGCACTCGACAAGGAGGTTAAATCCTTGGATGAAGATAATTGGAAATTTGAAGGGCCGCGCTCCCGGATCCACCTTTTATCAAATCAAAGACGTTAGTTTATCACTTACTAAACCCCTGTTACCAAAAATTTGCTCATTCTATAAACACAAACTTCTTATCTTGATTCTAGTAGTCAGTTTTGCATTAAATTTATTGATACTCATAACTAAAATCGCATTAATAAAATTCTTATAAACATGGTTGAAAGTAAAGGCATGCATCCATACTGCAGGGCATCCTTGTACCATTTTGCCTGCATTCTTAAAACCAAGGAGTGTATGAACCCAATAAACCTGAATTGTAATTTACTCTGCCTACTGTAGAAGTTATGTACTCAGATTAAACCCTTCGTCAACAAAAAGAAAAAGGAATATCCATGGGTAGAATAGGTAATTTAATTAGTAATATAAGATTTATTTATGCATATCTATGAAAGATTTCTCTCTCTGCCTCCTTATCTACTAACTTATTTCTTAGACAAATGCAGGATGATCATAGTTGGTTGGCTGTAGTTCGTGTCCCTCATAGCATTTATTCTTGTAAAGCAGAGGAATTCATCTTGTGACTTTGATAATTGTGCAATCTTATCCTTTCCTTACGGCAAGTGGGACATTTATGAAATTGTGTTTCCACTGAATATTTTGCTGCAGGTGGTCATCTCCATAAACACAAGGGAAATTCAAAGGATTGGAATTTGTCATCTATGTTTGGTGGTTTATAGTTGTGGAACAGAGTGGAGTTTGTAAAGCCAGATTCATTCCAAGGCACTGTCAGCCACATTTTCAACTCTCTGTTCCTTGAGTTTTTGCATATCCTTCCATAGTCTTATACTTAAAATGTTGGGTCTGTAAGAGTCGAATACTTTACATTTGGAAAAGCACAACAGTTTAGCGGTGTTTAAGTTGGATGTTTCTTCTAATGCTAACCGCTGCAATACGTTATACATGTATGTGGATGCTCGTGTCTTTATTTGCATGTATCGGATGTTGTCTTGGCTTATAAGATGATTTATTCATGAAAATTCTGAACTTCCCTCCTCCTATACACACACCTAAGGTCAGGCTAGCATCTATTCTTATTTTCACAATCTGAGTTCTGACATCTGACATCTTAACTAGAAGGTTACTTCAACTAGATTTCATTCTAGATTTAGGGTTGAGCAAAATTCAAGAAAATTCAAAGTGTAAAAAACTACATTGGCTGTGAACATATACCAGAAATTCCCTGGCAAGACATATTATCACCCACACTGCAACTCACCATTCGTCCCCCCACTGAAATGCTGCTAGTGCAGGCTGTGGTCTCCTCTGCCACCCAGTAATTCAAGAACTTTGCCTCACTACCAATCTGAGAACCAGCTGACTGAAGTTCTGGTTTCTAACTTCTCACCATAAGATTGTCTCAGCTTTCACCCCAAACACAACTCAAAAAATTGACAGAAAAGATGAAAGTCCAAAACCCAATCCAAAGCTTTCAAGTTTAATAATGAAGAAGAAAAAGAGAACTTTGCACTTTTTTTTTTTTGGCCGAAAAGAGAACTCTGCACTTCAACTGAGCTAAATGTAATCCACCAGTCTTTTTGTAGAACCACTACAATCTCTACTCACAAAGGGGTGCTCAAGAAGCTCAATAACTGTTGCTCTCTTCCTCCAATCCTTCTCCAAACACCGGCGGACAAAACATTGAAACTCAGGGGATGCCTTCTCTGGCATCTCAAGCTTTTCACCAAAGCAAATTGCACATACTAATGTTACCCAATCTGGTTTCTGCCCTGGACCAATCAAGGGAAAATGACCCAGAAAGCATTCCAATATTACCACTCCTATTGACCACACATCCCCTGCAAAACCATCTGCATTTTTGCCACACCACCTCTCAGGATCAACTCTTTCTGGGCTCATGTAGGCACATGTGCCTGTGCCAGACTCGGCGGCCTCCGACCTGCCTTCCAACACACGACTGATTCCAAAATCTGCAATCTTCACCTCCCCCTTCTCATTCACAAGCAAATTTGAGGGTTTAATATCTCTATGCACAATGTGCATGCTGTGTAAATATTTAAGCCCTTCCAAGACACGCCTTGCCAAGCCGGAGATTACCTCCTCCGGCAATCTGTGGTGCACTCTCAACACATCGTGCAAGGAGCCGCCTCCCATGTATTCCATAACAAAGCTAAGGTCACCTCCATTGTCAGTATCAACACGGCCATTATCAAAAACTGCATGACACTTGACAATAAATGGAGAATCCACTCTTCCAAGAATCTCTGCCTCAAGTGTAGCTTGTTGGCGAATGCCAATAACATTCTGATTGAATCTGAGAACTTTCAAGGCGTAAAAGGATTGATCCTTCTTGTGACGCACTTTATAGACTCTGCCACCGCTGCCATGGCCAAGAACTGCCAATTTCTTAAGGTCTGAGAGGTTCTTGATGCCCGGAAATTCTTCGTAGGAGCCCGGCAATGGAGACGAGACAGGCAGATGGTTCTGACGGTGAAAATTAGCTGATGGAATAGGAGGAGGTAAGGAAAGCTTTAGAGCTTGCTGGTGTCTCCTTTCTCTCACCAATGCCATTTAACCTTAAAACAGTTCAAAAACACTGTCCTTCAAGGTTTTTTTTTTTACTTTGTACTTGTGTGAATGATATAAAATAGTAAAAAAAATCAGTCTGAGTTTGAATACGTGTTTAAGTTTCTGATTTCTGACACGAGAAGGGCTGACAAGTGTTTGAGATCATACCGAAATAAATGGGCAGATGAGGTTTTGGTGGTGCTATCAGAGTTTCAGAAGTGGCTGTAATTGTAGTTTGTTCTAAGACGTAGGTGTGGTTTTGCTTCCATTGGTATTGATTTTTATATATAAATATATGAATCTTAAATTATATTTTCCAATAATAGGTAAAATCCCAGGTTCATGGTCCTCATTAAACACTTGGATTTACAAAAATGTGTTTGTTGTGATCAGTATGAAGAAGGTGCATCTGTGCTATCGACAACTATTTAAGTTTAAGGAATGATTAAAAAATTGATGATGCAAACATTGGAGATGGCTATAATCGAGCTGTTAAGGATGCCACATGGCCGGAATCCTAATATCAGATTATTCGGATCGCAATCCAAGATGGAAGCCAAAGCAATTTAACAGCCGGTTTTTGCTGAACAAACTGACAATAAGCAAAGATGTTACTATAACCTCCACCTAATTTTACGAGAACTCGAGCTCATAAAGTTAGGAATTCTCATTATTGAATTTTTTTATATTAAAATTTATATTTTTTATTTTACTCATTTACTTTAAGATTTAAAAAAAAAAAAGATAACTTAACGATAAAAACAATTATAAGAAATTGAATTCCTTATAAAATTACCCTACTTCTAGAATAGAAAAATAGAAAATAGATGTGAAAAATTACTAATAAAGAAGCATTTTTAGTTTTAGTTTTAGATAAATTTGCTAAAACTTTCACTCCTTCACTACCACGTACCATACCCCAGTGATGAATCCACCAGTAATTACTAAGAATGAAATAACAATTAGTAATAAGCACCACTGTCTCGTGAATCCAAGAAAAAAAAAAAGTGAGGCCGAGTAAATATTCTAACATTCACATCAAATTTATGTAGTTTTACATCAAGCATTGATGATATTACTAGTTGATTGTCTGAGGATATAAATGGACAAGTACTTCTTTGCAGGTCTTCTCAAAAAAAAAAAAATTGGAAATCAAGATAATTTCTTCAATGACTTGAGTTACTTTCACCAATTTTTTTTTTAAATTACATTTTTCCTTAGTGTAATTATATTTATATCTATTCTATTTTCAAAAATATACATGCGCCTCTACTTCTCTCTATTTTAAAAACCCACATTTTCTTTCTGCTCAAAAAAAAAAAAAGTTAAATACATATTTCTAAAAATAAAAAAAGCATAAATGAAATTAAATTAAATTCTAAGAAAGATAAGTGTTAATTAATCTTTTCTTTAATTTCATATTAGTAATATTTATTTTCATTCATTTAATTTTACTTACAATACACTTCATAAAATTTAATTTAAATTATCTTAACTTATTTATTAATTTAATTCATTAATCTCACTGTTTAAATTCAACAAAAATACGAAGTAAAAGTGAGTAAATCAAGAGAGTTGCAACCATCATTACCCAAAAAACTCTAAGGCTAGTGAAAAGACGATCTGATTGAAACAGATACCCTGCTACGCATCTTGCCTATGACACAGAAGACCCGAAGAGTTACCATGTATAAGCACCAGTGCATAAACAGCCTTTTCTCCCGTTTTTAACTGTTAAACGGGTCAAGAATGTCATTTAGCAGTCAAGTGGCCTCAAACTGGGAAGTATTTCTAGATCCGTACTATGAAAATGAATCAGGAAGATCTCACGTGAGGTAGCCAGAAGTTTTCTAAGTTAGGGTAGGTGGGGAGAAAAACATGATAATCCCAGAGGAAGCTTTCATTACCAATTGTTCCACATAATCAGAGGCCGTCCCTGCTCCAACAAACATGAACTGGTGATACCATGGGGTCCAAATTATAGCATTTACTAATACCATGCCTTGAGTTCAAAATTATAATTCAACTTGAAATCAAAGGAATTATAACTTGAAAGTTAAAAATAGCCTGATAGAGGATTAGATTTGGGTCTTATATGCACAGATTAGACCCAGGATGACCAAAGGAATAATAGCCTCAGCTACTTTTCCAGTTAGCACAAGCGCAGATGTAATTGTGTTATGAACATCAATTGTGCATTGTTTGGGCCAAGGGTACTCAACAATACGGAAAACTAGCCAACATTTTATATAGACGATTATACTTGTTTCGAATCAGAAGAAAGAAGATTCATCTGCTCCGTCAACTGGTCCACATGCTGAGATTTGTCCCATCCATTATCCATGGGCTGCACTTCATTTTCCTTTGAAACTTCGGCAGCATTTGGCTCAATATCCTCTGGCAGTGGACTTTGCAAAAGATCATCCCAAAAGGAAGGATTACGTAACAAGTCATCAATGTCTGGATCCGGTGAAATACTATCAATATCAATGGGCACTGTTCCATCCACTCCCAATGACGTAGGATCCATACACCCCCCATTGCCTGCCTCAGGTCCCAAAAAGTTTTCTTCAGGAATGTCAAGAATACATCCTGGCATCATCTGTGGCATTGGAGAAAGCTCAGGCATAATGGCATCTGGCTGAGGAACAGGAATAGAAGGAGACTCGGGTGCTCCAACCAACATATTCATATCTGGACATTCAGATGTAACCTTTTCAGAGGCTGCAGCTTCGTGAGATTGTATTTCAGGTTTGCCTGCCAAGGGAGCAGGTGCTGAAGTCTTTGATGCAGCTGGGATTTGCGAAGGCTGCACTGAAGTTGGTGTGACCTCTTGAAGTGTTACTCCAGAAGTCCGGTTTGAAGAGCTGCCACTGTCTATTGCATTGGATGATGATGAAACATCACCTATCAAGTAATTATCAGGACTATTACTAAAAGATTCTAGCCGGGACGTATCCATTTTCATGATCTGCCTCAGAATTGCTTTCGCCGCATCATTCATCATAGGTTGATACTTAACAATCTGTCCATCAGGGGCAGTAGCGCGCCCTGTTTCAGAAATGCCTTCCTGCTTAAGCCGCCGTTTTTTATTAGCTTCAGTTATGTGCCTATTGCTCTCAGTTTGCTGCTGCACAAACTGTGCAAAGAAGCCAGGGCTCTGGACAGCCTTTGCAAGGAAAGACATCATTTGTTGTTGGCGTTGCTCCATTCCCTGAAGGCGCTGAACCATGGTCTGCATCTGGTTATCAGTAGCCTGTTGCTGCTGCCTCAACCTCACAAGCTCCTGCATGAGGACGTTCTTATCTCTTTTAAGCCTCTCAACCTCTTCTTCAAGCCCAAACTTCCCAACTTCTACACAAGCCCCCACTGATGAAGTCTGTCCATGTGATTGCTGAGCCTGTTGATGACTCTGACCATGGGCAGGTTTTCTCCGAGTTATGCTCCTAAGCAAGTGCTTCTGGCCCCTCAAAAAGCCTTCATTTGCAAATTCCCAGCGGTCTGGATCAACTTTCCTGAAACCCTGTTCAATGATGATGATGATGTTAGAAAGACAAAATAAATAGGAAAGAGAAGAAGGCATCCTGAGGAGAATAAAAATGATAGTTTTGAGTTGATATATACAAACACTGTTGTGAAAACAAAAAAAAGTATACTGAAAATGGGCAGATGGAAAAATGGCCACACATGACCTTGACACAACAATGAAGCTCAAAGGTGCGAGAAGGTCTACCTATTCATCTATCTCAAATCATGGTCATTTGAACCATCTCCACAAGAGAAACTAGAATTAACCTTGAAATGCAACCTTGAATATTACACCAGCCAAAATAACCATAACAGAAAGCACTACAAAATTTATTTATGGATGGAAAAAAAGTGCCCACAACTCAATCACAAGTTCTAACTAGTAACGATCTATTAAGCTAAAAATTAATTCAATAACAAAGTTGAACAGGAAAGTTAGCAGGGTTTCTAACATTCAGTTTATATGGAAATAAGTTATCAATTAAGCAGTGCTGGAAATTCAAGAAATATATAAAATAAGTACAACAACAACCACTAACAAGCCTTATACCATTAAATGAGGTTGGTTACATGGATCAAATGATGCCTTTGTGCCTCTATCAAAGACATAACCAGTAAAGGAAGTAAACTAAGAAATAGAATTATTATCTCCACTCAAAAAAGAATTCAGTAATCAGTAATAGTAAGTCGATTAAATACTTAAACTCTTAAATAATACAACATGGTTGCACTTGCAGCCAACTAGCAATCATTCATACAGGAGACAGCACCTAATATAGCCCAAATATTCCAGTGTTTTGATATTTATCCGTATTCATTATGCTAAAAATTAGTATCAGGGACCCATGACTGAAACACAAAATGCAACTACAAGAAAATGATATTCTTTTCTATAGAAACAAAAAGAAGAGAAAAGAAAATGGTATTGACTCAAATAGATAACAAGGAAATTGACCTATTGAGATAATAATAGTTTTTAAAAATTATACAAACTTATTAACATCCCTCTACCATCGAGAAAGATGATAAGTTACCGCAAAAAAGTACAAATTTTTTATGCTTCATACAGAAGGCAGTTCATTTGTTGCACATATGGAGCCATCATCCTCCATCCAGGCCATGTTCAGTGCAGTTGTGTATGTAATTTTATGGTAGCCCTGTGTCTTCGCTAAGTAAAAATAGAAAATTTAACTTCAATCAAACCTTTCTTCATTTTAAAATCGCAAACTTTCCTTAACACTCATCATAACAATAGTAGATATACAACTGAAAGTTTGTGCTTTATAGAACTTCATTAACTTCACTTTCCAACTCCCCACGTCATTCTGTACAAAAATATCAATAGATCCCCACAAAACATATCAATGAACCCAACTAGGGTATCATATCACAAAGCCTTTTTGCCAGCACAACCCTTTCAACTACACTTTGAAATCCACCTTAGTACAATCACATCAGCATAATTTGCAAAGGCCGCTTAAAATATAATACGAGAATAAACTTGTAACCAAATAAGTGATAAACCTGAGAAGTGCTATCTTTGACAAATTTCCCTCTTCAAGCTCCTGAGAAAATACAGGAGGAATAGATATCAAATTCAAACAAATGCCATTCATTCTTTTGAGACTAAAACAAAATAAGACAACATGCCCTGGCACTTTGACTTGTTTTAAGGCTGAGGGAAATTCCAATTTCACCATTTGAGGGGTCAGCTACCTTGGATAACAATTAACTGGGTGTTTCAAGAAAAAAAAAAAAGGTTTATTCAAAATCTTCTTTTGCTATAACACTAGAGCCAAGGAAGTTTTAGACAGTCATTCACGATTAGCAGCGGACTCATCTGTACTAATTCACTAATATACTTAACCACATCAACGCAAAACATTCAATCAAATTACTATTCTCTTCACCGGAATGCTACCATAAGATTAAACTACTAACATTTCTGAATAATGAACTAAGACCAATATTGTACATGTCATCAACACATCATATATATATATATATATATATATATATATATAAACATAAGACAAGTGCTGGAAAATATTAGAGTGGAAAATATTAGAGTGAGTAAGAAAGTCATACATAAGTGTTCAACTGCCTAACAAAACTTGAGAAATTGTTGTGCTTGAAGTATTTAGGCAAGAGGTCTCTGGCAAACTCGGGTGGGTTCCAAACCACGAAGCTATTGTTCGTTGGACTCCAAGACACGACCGAATCAGTGGACGGGTCATCCACCATGTCATATGTCTTACTCAGAAATGGTGGCGGCGCGTTCGCATTAGACATGGGCGCCGGCGTCTGAGTACCACCGCTGGAACCGCCGTCTCCACCACCGTTGTTACTAGCTCCGTCCATATCTGACAATATATAAACAAAAAATTGGAGGGAAACAAGAAGGATACGTCTGTCTACAAGCTTAAAAACAACCCAATGCAGCCCATTGGTGTGAAAGTTAAAAACCCTAGTTGCAGAGAGAGAGAGAAGTGTATTTCAGATTTTACAGCTGGAGAGAGAAAATTGAAAAGAGATAGAGACACGATTGTAGCTAGATTGAAGGTAAAAGATCAAGTTCTAGAGAGAGAGAAAGAAAGAAAAAGGAGGGTTTTTGTGGTACGGACCGGAGATAGAAGAGGATGTGTTTATAGACGAAAGGCGCGCGACCTGGTTGCGACTTTTTTGGGACTGGTGGTCACGAAGGCTGATGTATTGAAATTACCAATTTACCACTTTTGTAATCGCCGTTTTATTACCACGACGGGTCAAATTTGGTTAGATTTCAAATTTTGCTAAATTAGGAAAGCAACAGAAAATAGTCCATCGAACTGGAGGGAGAGACATTTTCACCTCACCTGGGCTAAATAATTATCTGAAAATCACTAAGAAAGCAATAATTTATTCACAACATGTTGTGTTACAATTCTTTTATATATACATATATATGTATATATAATATTTATATATATATAATTACAAAGAGTTTGAATCTAAGAAAATAAGAAATACTTCCTTTTATCCTAGGATTATAATTCCTTTATATCAGAAGATTAAATAAAAATTGTATGTCAATTTATCATTTTCTAGAAATATCCCATAAACTATTACCCAAGAAAAAAATTATCCCATAAACTTATAACCATAACTACTCTTTATGCTCTTCTTATTTATAATAAACTCTATAGCATTATTTCTTGTAAAAAGCCTTCTTTTATACAGAATCAGGCATCACGTTTACACGTTTCAATTCGTCGAACTGTAGGCAGAACTTTATTTTTTACAACAATGATCAAATGCAGAGTGCCTCGTATACAACTAAACTCCATGGACCAACCACCACTCCACTTTACAAAAGCTCAAGAAACCCTCTCCGAATCTTTCTGCTACTATACTATAACAATGTAATTTTCATATATCAAAAAGCTTATTCCAGATGATCAGTTACAGAACCTCCTTCAAGTCACTGGGGATTACTTTCTTGCAGGGCAAACATATTTTTGCTGGCCATCATGCTTCCTTCTCTTTTTTCACCCATAGAGCTTTGCTCAATCACCCGAAGGACAAATCCCAGTTGTTCAAATGTGCAAAAATGGTGTCTGGCAAGAAGCATATTCATCTTGAACAGCAACCAAGTGCCTTTCGCACTCAGTCTTTCAAATCTGAAATCTGAATGAAGCACTGGCTGAAAAGATATGATTTAACAAGACATGTGGCCAGACCATGCTTCCCCCTAATTAATAATCATACAATGTTGCCAAAAATCACATTGTCCATTGATGGAGTGCCTGATCTCTTGGTACCAAAGGTAGGGTTCAACCCTTGCTCCTGCCCACCAAAGAACAAAATAATCAAGCAACTTCTTGGCTTTATCAAGCTACGGCAGCTCCTTAATATGCATCTAACATCTGAACTTTACAAGACAAGTATATTAGAAACATTGATGTTTACATATATCAATTGAGCATGTCTTTCATGCTTGCTGTGCATTGAGCTTTGGCCAACAGCATCTGCATGATGATTCAACGTTATCAGAAATAAGTGAACTTATCTTTCTAATCTGCTATAAACATAATTTCTACTATATCCCATCACAATATGATGGTGGAACTACAAAGGGAAATAAAAAGGAAATCAAGATGGAAAACAAAAAATAAATATATACATTCCACTATAATTTCTTCTAGAGGTAAGGCTAGAACTAAATGAGATATATCATGGTTAAAATATCAATAATTTTGATATAAGCTTACCAAGGTTGGCCATCTGTACCATCCAATGTATCCTGGGATAACTAAAATTTCAACATTTATAAGCTTTATCCACTTTTCTCATTCTGTAGCACACATAGCAAACAAAGAATGTCATGATGATGATTTATTTAATCAATTTAAAGATGATGCCAACCAAAATCTGCAAATTACTCAACTGATTGACGTAAAGTTGTTCCACTTATAGTTGGAAAAGAAGAAGATACTTGGTACCTCATCAACAAGAGTAGGCGCACCCATTTGTAATTAAAATTTGCTTTAACCTGTAGCAACAGCAGTCAGTTCATTGCAAGAGGCTTACCTCTCAACAAGAACACAATTTTAAACAATGAGTTATACAGCTATTGCGCAGAACAGACTTTTTCTATAATCATATTAACTCAAATGAATTATCAATTACCATAAAAGAAAAAACACTATTAAACTGGCATAAAATAATAGTAATGTCAAGCATACACAAAAAATATGTCAGTTGCTTACCAGATATCAGAAAAGCTTTGCTTCAGCTTCCTAGCCATCGTGAAATGCATGAGATTGCAGACCTAGAACCCTGTGAGTCATATGATCTGGTAAGATGCCCTTTGCCTTCATTTCATTGTATAAGTTGTATGCTTGATCTATGTATCCATGGTTGTAGTACCAAGAAATAAGAACAGTGTAAGTTACAACATTAGGAGTAACTGCATGTTTTTTCATTTCATCAAAAACCAAGGTGGCAATATCTATACGGTTTGACTTGCAATATCCATCAATCAAACAAGTGTATGTAACTACATCTGGTAAATGGCCTTTCCTTAACATCTCTTGGAACATTGCCCAGGCCTTCTTCATATCCCCAATACTACCAAAGCCGGCTATCAAAGACGTATATAAAATTTCATCAGGATCCAAACCTTTTTCCATCATTTCCTCAAAAATTCTATAAGCTTCATGCATTTTGCCAGCACGGCAAAACATGTTCACAAGGATTGTATAAGTGACGGTGTTGCAAATGACCCCCACTTTTAGCATTTTTGTGAACAAGATGAAGGCCTTCTTCACATTTGATTGCTTAGCAAACCCATCTATAAGAGTATTATAATTAAAAACTCCAGGAAGTATATTGCTTTTAAACATTCTCGGGAAGAGTTCCCATGCCCTTTCTGGATGTCTTTCCCTGCACAGCCACTTGAAGACCGCATTATATGAATGCAAGTCCAGGTTGGTTCCTTGGCCTTGCAGTTCCTTTATTAATGTCAAGGCTTCCTTGAAGCGGCTCTCCATACATAATCCATCAATAATAACATTGCAAGTGAAGGTATCTGGCAAGAGACCACGTTGTAACATAATATTTAAAACTTCAAGTGCCTTATCCATTAGTCCCAGTTTGCAGGGTTTCTCAATTACACTGTTGCAACTCGAAACAGTAGAAACTGAAAAGTTGCTGATCATCTCCTCCAACAGCTTGATTGCTGAGCCCATATCACCATGAACACAAAAACTACTGACTAAAGTTACATAAATAGTGTGATCATATTTGTAACCTGAAGCACCAAGATCACGGAAAATCTCCATTGAGATTTCCATCAGGTTACGCTTGCATAGACCATTGATGAGTGAGGTGTAGGTTACAATGGATGGATTAATCTTGTACACTTCCATTTCTTCCATCAAGTCAAGAGCTTTCTCTACATCCCCCTTCTTGCTAAATGCATCAATTAAAATACTGTAGCTATAGACATCGGGTGATATTCCAAAGCTCTTCATTTCTTGCAAAACTTTCAAAGCTTCATAAACTGCATCTCTTTGAGAAAATTCGTATATCACAGCATTAAAGCAATAGCAATTGAGAAGCTGGTTCCCATACCTCAGACTACGAATTAACTCCAGAGCAACCTCAACTGCACCAACTTTACATAGTCCACGAATATAAGTACCATATGTGACAACAGTTGGGTTTTCCCCACTCTTCCATATTTCTTCTAAAATATCCGTAGCTCGGCCAATATCTACATCCTGACCAAGATCTCCTTGAGAATAAAAATTCATCATAATTGTATACGTATAGATATTTGGTGATGGCCCAGATTTTTTTAACTCTTCATATAAGCTTTTAACCAACTCCACTCTATTTGCTTCTGCCATACATTTCAACAAGAAATTGCATGACCTTAGGCGGGGTTCAAGCCCAATACGCTTAGCACTCACAAATACATCAAAAGCATTTTCAAGCATAGAATTGGATGCAAATACTTGTATTAGCATATCAAACACAAGAGCTGATCTTTCCACATGGTGAGGCGAATCTAGCAGAAGTGAAAATAATTTGAATGTGTCGTACTGGGCCTTGTTAAAGTATCCAACAATATCTCTAAGCAAAGCACATAATTCCATATGCATCCCAGCTGATGCAAATGTGTGAAGGATAATCCTAAAGGAAATGATTGAATGATTGAATCCATGCCTCTTGACAGCATCCGTGAATCTTATTGCTCTTGCAACCTCCCAATTCAAGGATTTAAACACCCTAACAACTGAAGGAAATAACTTGAGCTTCCTCTGAAGAAGTCGGACTCTTGACTTATTTCTCTGGACAGTGAGCTTTGCCTCTCTTGAACTATTCCTCGGAAAAGTGAACTTTACCTTAGCATCAATTTTTGGACTTTCCTCAAGCACATGGTCTTCCAACATCAATGCTGAAGAAGCAGCCCTATATGCTCTAAATAGGCATTGTTCCTCGGAAAGCACGTTCCTGCAGAGCAAACCTGCCCTTAATAAACATATTATTAACATGAAAGTACACCCATCAATGTCGAATTCACAGTTTCCAGAGAGTTTAACAAACACTGCTTTATTACATACAGAAATTTTCGACGACACAACGGAATATTGATAGAGACAATATAAGGATCTAGTTATTCTCTTCAGATTTCAGTACAAAGAAGAACAATCAACAGCTTACAGCAACTATCATGCCTTCTTGCAGAGTGAACGCCGCGAAATTGAGTTCTTTCGGCGCCCTGGAAGGCTTGATCCTAAATCTCATCAAACGACGTCGTCAAGAGTCTCCCTGAACACAAGGATGACTGATGACTCTGGAGAAAGAGAACTTCTTGCACAGACAACCATTTCAGTAATTTACCAATAATTAAAGGCTAGAATAAGTTTTAAAAAAATTGTCTTCGTTTTCTTATTTTTTAAATAATTTTATAGAATAAGATTTCAAAATAATTTTTAAAAACAAACAAATAACAAAAGTTTGATAAAAGTATTTTCAAAACAGTAGATACTAACATTTAACTTAATTATATTTTTAATTTTTTAAAATATAAATAATCGCATTTAATTCTTTTAAAATTAAAATTTTATTTTTATCATTGAAAACTAAATAATAATAATAATTTATTTATTATTTTATAAAATATTTATTTAATTATATGAAAATATAATTTAATAAAAGAGAATAAATATTTTAAAAATAAAAATAAAGTTTAAAAAAATAAAAATTTAAATTAGAAATATATATTTGAAATAAAGATAATGATAAGAACTTGATTTTTAAAGATTGATTCAGAGTTGATTTTTTAATTTTTATCTATCAAGTTTCAAAAATTCGAATAAACGGTGAAATCTTAATAAAAAATTAAAATATACTCTAGAAACTTATAATGGATATAATATCAAAAAATTATATCTATTATAAATTTTATTAATTTAAAATCTATATTTTTTAAAAATATATATCTATTATAAATTTCTATTATTTTAAAATCTATGTTTTTCAAAAGAAATTATATTTATTATAAGTTTTTATTATTTTAAAGTCTATATTTTGTTTTATATCTATTACAAATTTCTAATATAAATGTTAATTTCTTATTAAGATTTTACAATTTATTTATCATTATTTTTGACCTGTGAGGTTTTGAAATTTGATAAACAGAAATGAAAAAAAATCAAATTTGGATTAATCTTTATACGTAAAGTCCCTTATTATTGTTTGTTATCTAATATATATATTTTTATTTTTTATTGAGACTTTATTTTTATTGTTAAAATATTTACTTTCTCTTATTAAATTATATTTTTTATAATTAAATAAATATTTCATAAGATAGTAAATATATTATTTTTATTATTTGATGTTAGGGAATGAAAATAGAACTTTGATTTTAAAAGGGACCAAATGTAATTGATTTGTATTTTAAAGGGACAAAAAATATAATTAAGTCAAATATTATTATTTATTGCCATTCCTATTTAAATAGAAGTTAAATTTTGAATTAAAATTGATTTGATTTTGATTTTAGGGGACCAAAATAAAATTTTATTTTTAAGAAGAACCAAATAAAATTAATTTATATTTTAAAGGGACGGAAAATATAATTAAACCTTAATGTTATTATGCATGAAGTAAATTATTTTTCTTATTTTAATTAATGACTTCATTTTCTCATTTTGATATCACATAACATGTAGTTAATGTGATAGTTTATAAAAATTGAAATAAATGCCATAGTGAACCACAAGTTCACTAATCAAAATATTCCAAATTACTTTTATGTTTAATTGGTTCGGAAGTACCAATAAGAAGAGGCCTAAAATATATTATTTTGTATTTGTTGTTACATATAAAATAAGATATTGATTAAAATTAAGATATTCTTAAAAGCTTATCATGCATTCCCTGCAGTGAATGTGATAACATCCAAAAAATTTTGATATTCAATTTTATAGAGTGAATATCTTATTTGTATAAAATTTTAATATTATATAACCTCAAGTCAACGTGATAATTTATAAAAATTTTGATATTTCATTATAAAAAGTGAATATGAACTATTTAAAGTAATTATATACTCTATTCTCTCAAGTGATAATGATGGGAGATGAAGATCTTATTTTATAAAATAATATTTTATATCATTTTACTTATATTTAATAGATAACTTGTTTATTTGATAATTTTATCTTTATTTTTTAACCCAATCATTGTTCATATGATAGTTTTGAGTTTTGATAAAAAAAAATATTCTTCTTTTATTTTTTTCAATTCATGTATCCATTGCTTTCAACCGATTCTCAATTTTTTTTTTTTAAGAATTTCATAGTTCTAAGAGTGGAATTGAGTATCATTAATAAAGATTTTATTTATTTATTTTTTGATTCAATTTATAATTCAAGATTTTTAACTAAATAGTCAAAAGTGAGATTTTCAAGCTCCAGTGGCTCTAACTTTAGGTGTTGATCGATTTGATGCATTAGATTTCTTACTTTTATTATTTAATTTTAATCAAGTTGCTTTTCACGCCATAGATCTTAACTAAAATTATTTTACAATCATCCATTGAGTGGTTAAAAGTTATAATATTATTTTTTTATAATGTTATATAAGATTTGAAATTATATATATGCACACTTTAGTGCATCAAAAAAGAAAGTGTGAGTAACTATCTTTTTCAATATCTCAAGGTTTTCTTGATCATTAATATTAAAATTGAGTTTTATGAAGATTGTTTAATTTATTAAAATCCAATTAATTTGTTTTTTTATGATTGAAAATTTTTAGTAACAATTCATCATGCAATTGAAAACATATGAGTTTTCTAACTTAAGGAATCTTCAAAGATATAGTCATAAATTGAGATTTGAAGTGAAAGGGAGAAAATTTAAGTTAAGTTTTTCTATCTCTTATTAATATTAAATATTCTTTACTTTTGCTATTATATAATTTTAGTGTTTTTCTACTCCATTTTGTTATTATTTATGGAGATTATTTTCTGTTTCAAATAGGCTCTTGAAGTAGTAATACTAAAGAAAAATAAATTTAATATATATATATATATATTCTAAATTGATTTCATATCTTCTTGTGGATGACCAAAGTAACAAACTCTTGATGAAAAATTATAAAGCTTGCCCAATTGATTTTATTACATTCCCTGAAGTGAATATAATAACAAGTAAAATGTTTAGGCATGGATGAGGCCACACTTATAATCATTGCCATGAAAGAAATCAAATTAGTTGTTACAATTATTATAGTTATAAATTATCACAAAATTACTTCTCACCGCTAAAAGTAAGAATAATGAAAAGAAAGGACAATATAATAAGAATTCAAAAGATTCACAAAATATATGTTATCGATGTGATGTAAGAGGGCATTGGTCACATACTTGTCATATATCTAAACATCTTATGAAACTCTATCAAGCCTTATTTAAAGGAAAAAATATTGAGGCAAATTTTGTTTATAAGAATGATGTCATCTATGATCCTTATGATATAATACATTTAGATGTGACAAATTTATTTGAACACCTTAGAGGAAGAATTGATCATTTGATTGGTGATGACAGTGTCTAAAAATAAAAATTATTTTTAGTTTTTTTGTTTGAAGACATGGACATTCACTGGTCTTTAGTTGAATCAAAAATCAATGTTAAAAATTTGTATCTTGTGAATAATGCAACAATGCACACCATTATTAAGAATAAAAATAATTTCCCAATTAATGATTAGTAAAAATTATGCAATATAATATCTAGTAGTACAAAATTAATTAAAGGCTCCAGAAAAGTTAATATAATTTTACCAGAAAAAACATTAATAATTAAAAATTATACATTGTTATCGACTAAATCTTGAGGAAACTCATTAAGTTTTAGAGACATACGATGGAATAGATATCACATTAAGATAGTAAATTAAAAAAATATTGAATATTTTTATATTACAATTGTTGTCTCATGTAAGAAATTTGTATTGAAAAAATTATCATCCTTTCCTTCTGTTAACGTGCGATTTCAATCAATTTAAAAAGTCCGGAAACCCCAAACTGCAATCTGAGAATGTAAAGAGAGAGAGAGAGAGAAGAAAGGAAGAACAGGGAGATAACATGAGTTTTTAATATAATTCGGCTTGGTGCAATGCCTATATCTATGATTGTTTATTTCTCAGTCTCTTTTACTGAGTGTTTTTATCTATTAGTTGTCTCCTTCTTCTTCTTTTTTTGTACAATGATTTCAATCCCTATTTATAGTTGCTGGGGTATTTAATCTTAATGTAGCTCAAAAAAGGAAAAGAATCATGAATTAACTTTGCTTCACTAATTTCCATGAAAATAGGCAATTGATTAATCTTGTAAATTAATTCTTATAAGTTAATTTCCACAAGTGGATTCCTGCAAGTTGATCCCTTCTTAGGTTTAACCACAATGAGCTTCTGGATGATGGCTGTGAAGGTGTATTTCGATCTGCGGGTTAGAGCTCACTTTTAATAACCTAAAGAGACACATAAGGTCGCTTTGGCCTTTGCTAACTAGCGATCTGAGTTCACATTTAACAACTTGATGACTTACTCTAACGACCTCAACCCTGCATGAACTGGACCTTTTACCAGTTGGACTTATCTGTTAGGCTTTTGCCAGCCCATTTGTATGGTTTCAAAAATACCCACAACATTAGCCCCCAGCTCTCAGTGCAATCTGTGGACTAGGAGCTATAATTTACTGGTAAAAGCTTGCAACTGCAATCTACAATGTCATTGTTCAGGCTTTTGTCCCATCATTTTATCTTCACCAACTCATACTTTTATTTTCTCATTTAATGTACACATTTTTCCATAACCATCACGTGGTGATGACTAAACCTTACTTTTTTACTGGATTGTCAGATTGAGGGCAGTTGATCAGTCTCCAAATCTAATGGTGAGGCCAACCAAGCTATATAGGATGAGAAAACCCCCTTTTTCCCTTTTACTCATTACTTTTGATAGTCCAGCACTCTGTTTCTTGCTCATTTCTCAAGTAGTTGCCGCCATTCTTCACTTTTCTATTTTACCAAGCTCACCATTGAATACATTTGCCAAAGATTGGTCTTGCTTATCATGCTCCTTTTAGAACTCATCTCGTTCCATTAATACAGTAAGTTCACTCAGCATACCTTTGACTTAGATTCTACTTTTCATGAATGCCTGATTTTGAGTATTTTCTGATGCTTGGAAAGCTTATTGGTGTTTGCCTATTAGATGCTAGGAAGTTTTACATGTTAGTTGATTTTGTTGTATACTTACTTGCACATCTTTTGTTATTTGTGGAAATTGGCATGCGGTTTGTTAGACAAAATGCTTGTTGGCTTTAGAGTTGTAAATTGTCAAGTGTAGTCTTCTTCCTATTTCCTAGGGTTTAATGACCTAATAGGCTCATTAGTCGAGCCTCCTATGTTTTTAATGGCTTAGGTCTTTAGGCATGGTGATATAAGGCATGTATGACCTACTGCACAGGGAGTTCCTTCTACCATGGACAATTCCTTTCTAAGGATCCTAGGAAGTTTTGTATAGATCTTATGTTATTCCCTCATGGTGGCGAGTTCAATTCTTTCACCTTGATTCTTTCACTTCTTTACAAGGTGGCTTAACTGTTTAGTTTCTGAGAGTGCACTGAGGGTGATAAAGTTAAGGGATGACCTCTTATCTTAGGAGGAAGATAAGAAGAAGCTTAAGAGCAACCTGGCCAATGACCACGTGATGGATAACTTGCTCGCCCCATATGTCGACTTTCCAACTCATTAGGGTTCAACTCTTAAGAACCAGCCTTCATCTGGGACTATGATAGCTGTAGGCTTATTTTGATCTTTATTTTTTAACCTTTATATGTACACTCACCTCATTGAATGAGGTTTTTAATGAACTTTTTTCATAATTTTCTTGCTTTTCCAAGTTTATGCCAAGTTGGATGTTTAATAGGTCACAAAAGATAACATGTAGGTTGACATGAATGGACTCCTACAAACCATGACTTAATAAATATTAGTTAAGTTGAATGCTCATTAGCTCGATAGACCTCAGCTAGCAAATCATGATTTTGTAAATATTCATCAAGTTGAATGCCTAGTAGCTCGCATGAATACGCCTCAGTTAGCACGAGTCAAGTGCCCAAGTAGGTTGCACGGATGCACCTCAGCTAGTACTAATTGTCTAGGTAGGCCGTGCCTTAGCTAACAATGAATGCCTGGGTAGGTCGTGCATCAGCTAGCAATGAATGCCCAGGTAGGTCACGCCATAGCTAACAATGAATGCCTAGGTAGGTCGCACCTTAGCTAGTAATAAATGCCCAAGTAGGTCGAGCCTCAGCTAGCAAACCATGACTTTGTCAAGTTAAATGCCCCTTCTAGATTAGAAGGGCGAGTGCTTGCTTCTGGATTAGAAGAGCGATTGCTTGTTGCCGGATTAGAAGAGCGATTGCTTGCTTCTGGATTAGAAGGGGCTTGCTTCCAGATTCATGGAACTTCAACTCTATTCAAATGTTAATCAATAGGCTCTATTTCCCAAATCTTTCTTGATGATATATAGGCTATCCTAGTTTAGACTACCACGCCCCAATCCACAGAATGTGAATGCAAATAATATACCAATCACTCACTATTTTATCAATCTATAATAAAATATTTATATATTAAATTCTAATGAAAATCGACAGAGTTTTCTTTGTTTTCCGAACACTTGACCACAAGGCCTATATAACAACACAAGGGCTACGCGCCCACCATAACCTGTATAACAACATAACAAAAAGAATACAGTGGACCAGACTAAACAATCCATATCCTACTGGGCATCTAGTCATCATAAACATGTAAAAATGCATTCATACTAATTGCTAAATATTTTACACACTATTATACCTTAAATCTTTGCAATAAGTGACCTATTCGATCAATGAGTAGATCCGGGATCGGGATGGGATGGAGGTGTCATAAGTGTATCCTTGGGCTCTTAAAAGCATGGAGAAGAATGGAGTGAATTTTATAGAAACTCAGTAAGTAAACGATCCCATAATCACCTAAAAATTTCATTTAAAAATCATGCTCGAAAGTATATATATAAATATAAATACATTGCCATGAAAATATATTTACCTGTTTTACAGCCACAATCTCAAAATAGATTAGACAATTTCCATTCATCAAGTTAGTTAAATAGTTGGAATAAGATATTTAACAAAATGCAAAAAGGACAAGGCATAATATTATAGAAAATATCCATTAAGATGTAAATATAAGGAAATATGCAATAAAGTTTTAAAATATATCAATAGTTGTATATCAACATACTTAACTGAAATCCTAAAAGGATAACTCCAAGAGGGAACCACCCCAATACAATTCTGATCCATTGGGCACATATATCGAATGATCAACCCTGTCCTATCTTATCTTTCCATTACATATATATAAGTGCACTCGCGGGTTCCCAATGAATTCCCCAGTGATTCCAGGACTTTTTATCAAAATCTAATTATATCATGTAGTATAAAATCCTTTTCAGGTAAGTAGTATTTATCAACAACATACATAACCTATTTAAGCAATTTCATATTCATTCATCACATGGAAAAATAGAATTTCCAATTCCAATAATATAAGGCAAGATGAAGATGCATAATCTATCACAGCAAATCATTTCATTTACAAATATTGTTGGGTTTGCCTGGTCCAAGCAAGCCGAAATTTCAAAAATTTTCAAGGGAGAATAGGGCTTGGCCAAACATACCAATCCAAGATCTCGTTGGATTAAGATTTCAATGTATCAAATACATCAAATTAAGAGTAAAAGAAAGCAAGACTAACCTTTAATCCAGCTTGAAACGCAGCGGGATGAGATGAATCTTCCAGTCACCAAAGCAGTCTACATGTCCTGCCTCTACCAGAGATCCACACCGGAGAACACCTCCAACGGCCTCTACAGCTCCTCATCTTGTGCTAGCAAGCTCATGGGAGTTGAATGGACCAAGAAATGGGTCGAGAACCCATAGGAACTCTTCCGACTCCACCTTTCCCTCTCCAGTTCGGCCATGGCCAAAACCCATGGAGAACACTTCTCCTCTTGGCCGAACTCTTCAGCCAAGACAAGGGAAAGAAGATGAGAACATCGAAACACTTTCGAATTTTCTCTCTCTCTTCCTCCTGCTCAGACATCGCCGAACGCAGCCAAGGAGGAGCTTCTCATCTCTCGGCCTCTCCTCCTCCCTTGCATGCACACACGACTGAATGCTTTAGCCAAAGGGAATGGAGAAGGAGAGCTTGAAACAGTGTTGTTTTGGCCAGCCCACTTAGGCCAAAATGGTGTCATTTAGGGCTTGTGGAAAATAATTTTTCAAATTTACAAAATAGCCCCTATAGTTTCCATAAACTATATTTTGGCCCTAACAATTTTACCAAATTACATTTTGATCCCTGGACATCAAATATGTCTAAACTTTGGCCATATCATTTCTCGTTATGCGTGTGACCCAGTAGACCCCCGAAATATTGGCAAAAGTCCAAAATGCCTTTCAAACCATTTGAAGGCATATAAAATTAATCCAATTAATTTTCTAATCAATTTCTTCAAATTATTCATCCATGGACTTTAAGCTATAAGCGGACTCTAGCAAGCCATTATAGCTATCCAATTTTCGGTGGGGTCAACAATGGTAACAAGCCTGTCTATGGTTGATCTTAGTGTACTGATGCGTTAGGAATAACCGCAAGTGTACGGCGTAGTTGTAGCTAGTACCGGTAAATATGGGTCGATCCCACAGGGAAGCTATTTTAATTACTAAAATTTTTACAACTCAACTATCCAGATCAATAGTAAAGAAATAAAAGAAATAGATAAAGAGAAACAAAAGAAAGAAAGAAGAACAAAAAA